>JAZKJV010000619.1:271503-531473 GCA_037367405.1 Ottelia alismoides
TACCGCGATTTCTTCTGGGGGGCTGGGTCTTCCTGCGAGGGTCGCCTTCTTCTTTTGGTTGTTCAGGGAGAAGAGGCTGATGACGTTGGACCGCTGTGCTAGGCTTCTGGGTGTTGTCTCTGATAGATGCCTGTTGTGTAGTGGTGGGATCGAGACATTGGAGCATCCGTTTTTCTCCTGTCAGATTGTGATACCTATTTGGGATGATTCCAGACTTGGATTGGGTGAGCAGGGCGAGCGTTGGGCTTTCTGTGGAGGCTTGGTTGCGGCCAGGCATCAGTTGAGGAGGGAACTGCTTCGGCCGCTCGCGATGATTTGGTCCATTTGGCTCGCTAGGAATGCGTTGCTATTCTCTAATCATAGATATTACAAGGAAAATGTTTGTACACGTGCATCGGATTTGTTAAACTCGTGGCTCACCTAGAGCGTCTCTTTGTAGCTGTTTTTATTTCTCCTTTTTTAATATAATTTTGGGGTGAACACCTACGAGTGTCTCCCCCTTTCTTGTCTTCAAAAAAAAAAGAATGTACACATGTGCGCCTTGAACTAAAGACTCTGAAACAATTTGTAGAGTCTGAAATATGAAGATCTGGAGAATCTGAATCTAACTTGTAGACTCTGATTCCGAACAATATGTAGAACCTTACATAATACCCACTTTCTCCAATACTGGTCGGAATAACATGCATCAACCAAGTAGGGAGAATATATGAAAATGTGGGGAGAAACAAAAACTTCAATCAAATTTTTTGCAGAAATCATCTTTTTTGTAGTCGTTTCTCCTCTTTTTTCTGCCTATTCATCTCGCATTTTCTTAAGTCATTTTTTGTTGCGTATGACTTTTTTTGTTTGTTTAATTCCATGTTGAAAACATCTGATTGTCATAAGGCAACTTCCTAAATAGTATTTTTTAAAAAATATTATTTAGGAAGTTGTCTCTGACTGTTTTACGCTGGCTGTCGGCTACCTAACGCAACCCTCCTCATTTACCCGAGCTTGTTACTTAGAAGGACATAGAGAGTAGATGGGAGCAGTACTTCCATAAACTTTTCATTGGGGAAGGAAATGGAGAGATCACTTGGGTGATCATCGCCTAGTAGTGAAAGTTACTTGAATCGTACAAGCTATAGACGAATACAAAGAAAGGAAGTAGAAGAGGCATTGAAGGTTATGGGACCTGGGAAAGGTGTATGACCGGATGACGTCCCTGTAGAAGTATGGAGAGTTTTAGGTGAGCGCAGTTTGACTTGGCTTATGAATCTTTAATGTTATTTGGTGAAGCAAGAAAATGCCTAAAGATTGGAGGAGTATCGTGGTGCCTCTTTATAAGAATAAAGGAGACATTCAAAATTGTTCAAATTACAGAGGTATCAAGCTTATGAGTCACACTACGAAAATTTGGGAACGTGTGATCGAAAGAAGGCTGAGGAAAGTTTCCAACATAAAAGAAAATCAATTCGGATTCATGCAAGGTCGCTCAACTATTGAAGCCATCCTTTGCTGAGGAGAACAATGGAGATTTATAGAGCTAAAAGGAAGAACCTCCGTATGATCTTTATTGATTTGGAGAAGGCTTATGATTCTGTCCCACGAGAGATATTGTGGAGAGTTTTGGAGAAGAGACAAGTACCTGTCCTATACATTAACCTCATAAAGGCCATGTATGATAAGGCTTTATCTTGTGTAAGGACCTCGTATGGGAAGACTGACTATTTTGACATCAACAATTATTTACATCAAGGTTCAGCTTTGAGTCCATTTCTTTTTACTTTGATTATGGACGAGTTGACAAGTCACATTCAGAATGAGTTACCTTGGTGTATGTTATTTGCTGATGATATTATGTTGATTGACAAGACCAGAGTTGGAGTAAATGAGAAGCTTGAGGTCTGGAGACATGCATTGAAGACTAAAGGATTTCGTATAAATAGGGCTAAGACGGAATATATGGAGTGCACATTTGATGGAAACAATGATGAAGGAATTGAGGTGAAGATTGGCGACAATAACATTCGGAAGAGAGATTCTTTTAGATATCTAGGATCTATTTGCATCAGGATGGAGAAATTGATGGAGATGTTACTAATAGAATAAATGTAGGCTAGCTAAAGTGGAGAGGAGCCTCTGTTATTCTCTGTGATAAGAAAATTCCATTAAAAATTAAAGGAAAGTTTTACAAAGCAGCCGCGAGACCTGCTATGCTCTATGGATCTGAATATTGGCCTGTGAACCATAGACATGTGCAGAGAATGGCTGTAGCAAAAATGAAAATGCTAAGGTGGATGTGTGGACACATACTTAAAGATCTGATTCAGAATGATGCAATCAGCCAGAAAGTTGGTGTAGCTCCGATCGAGGATAAGATGCGAGAAAACCGCTTATGATGGTTTGGTCATTTGCAAAGAATATCAACGGATGCACCAGTTAGGAGATGCGAGTGTTGGGATGTTGAGCCGGCTAAGAGAGGGCGAGGATGGCCCAAGTGTTGGAAAGAGACTATACGAAGGGATCGTAGTTTTTTGGATATAAGCCCGGGATTGACCCAAGATAGATCTAAATGTAGGCGAAGAATCCATGTAGCCGACCCCACTTAATTGTGGGAAAAAGCTTTGTTGTTGTATGACTTTTTTTGTACGCACCTTTTTTAAAAAAATGAATACATTTTTTTCGAAACATGGCCCAAAATAGGGCCCAAAACTGTAGCAATGGCCCAACTTGGTCCTAAAAGAACTCATCCCTTTTTTCAGCAAGCCCTCTCTCTCTCTTCGAATTGGGCCTCTCGCTTTTTATTAAACCACGGCCTGTTGGCCCTGAAATAACCCATCATCTCTTTTTTTAATAACTCATGCCCTCTTTTCATATTTAGGGTTCCCTTCGAGACCCTAATTCGTAACTCCTTTTCTGAAGAAGCCCCTTCGTGCCGTCGCTCGGGAGATGCAAAGGAGGAGAAGGCGGCATCCGCAACGCCTGGGGGCCGTTCACGAAGAAGCTTGATCATGAGATCTTCGTGATGATAACCTGTCGAGAATCGGTGTTGGAGATCGCTCGCGCACAAGGGGCTTCTAGATCTATTCGTCTGGTGACTGTTGGGAGAGCCATCACGAGTGGGGGTGGTGTGGGGATCGCCTGGAGTGGGTAGTGGTATCGCCGGAGAGAGAGGAGGTCTGAAGCCTCCGTCTAGAGGTTGCGTGTGTCGCCCCATCTTTTTTCGTTAATTGCGGTGTGGCTGGAGATCGCCTAGAGAGGTGATGCCACTGCTTCCTCTTTTTTTCTTTTTCTGGCTTAGTTGCGTGATTTTATTAAGAACCTAGTTTATTTCGCATTGCATTTTCTATTTGCACAAAAATACCAAAACATATCTTCTCTTGAAAGCTACTCACTAAGTGGACTGAATTGAACTAAAATCATCTTACTTCCATGTGTACGACCTTAGGCTTGCTCATGTAAAATATTAATCACTTAAATTTAATTCCATTGTTTTAAGTGAATTTCGATTGATCGTGATTACCCAACTACTACAATAATATCACATTATTAACATAGTGCATTTGAGAATATATACTCTCTGAGGGCAACAACAACTTAACAAAAAAATGGGAGAAACAGGAATGAATGTCAACCGTGCTGACGAAATCTAGGAAAACAACAAAAGAGATTTCACATTTCTATGTCATTTGCCAAAATGAAATGAAATATTGTTAGATATTACTGATCTTTTGGTTGACGTCTCAAAAAGGGAAAACATGTGGGATATCAATGTTAGAAACCTGGCAAAATAATAATTTCAACAAAATTTTGCCGAAACTAAGCAATATGTGTAGAAGTTTATTTTATGTTTTGTATCTTTTATCTATTTCCCTTTCTCTTTGTCTACCATATGTAATTTGCCCATAGATCTCTCCTTTTATAAGAGAGCCTAGGGCTCAAGGAATAAACAAAACTCTTATTTTTCCCAACATGGTATAAGAGCGGTGGTCTAAGATCGGAGCTCACGTACCGAACCCTAACCCTAATCCCTCCACTTTCCTAGCCTCCCAGGGCTCGCCCCGCCCCCCTCCGTGCGCTGCTCAGCCCCCGCCATCACCTCAGGTCCCACTCCCCTATGTGCGTAGCTCAGCCCCCGCCGCCACCTCGAGTCATGCCGCCACCTAGGGCTTCGCCGCCCCTAGGGTACTGTCGTCCCTAGGACCCCCCCTGCCCCTACGGTATTGCCGCCCCTAGGTCCCGCCACCTTAGGGTCCTGTCGTTCCCTCTCTAAGGGGCCCTTCTCTCGTACCTCCAGGTTGATGGGTTTGGTTGTGTAAGTCTACACATGCAACCAAATCTCGTTATGTCAGTGTAGACCAAAGTTTATCTCGTCTACAACCCTAGTTGTCTCCAGTCATCATGTCAGAAAGCAAGGTAGAGATCCCCACCACAGGCGCCTTCAGAGGTCCTGCGCCTATTGTGAAGATGGATGGGTCGAACTACGAGTTATGAGCCATGCAGTTCATGAGCCTAATGAAATCGATGGGTAAGAAACATATTCTTATCAGGGACGAGCCAACGGAGAAGACAGGGTTGTATGCCTCATGGGAGGTTGATGACACATATGCTCACGTCTGGTTGTCTGGTACTTTGATTCCAGACATTGCTAATGATGTCTTGCATCAACCTACTGCCAAAGCCATGTGGGACATTCTTGCTGCCACGTATTCACAAGCTAAGAATGAGACAAAAATCCTACAGTTCCAGCATGGCATCTTCACGATAAATCAAAATGGTCGACCACTGCATGCTCACTACACTGCATTGCGGGGAATGTTTGAGAGGCTTCATAGCTTCATGCCTCTTACATCTACTCCAGAGCAGTTGAAGACATATCGGAATGCCACGATGCTGGGAGTCTTTCTAGCCTCTCTTGACTCACAGTATGAGGCTGCTTCTTCTCAGATTCTGGCAGATGCTACCATTCCTTCCATGGAGGAGGCTTTTCAGAGATTGAGCCGAATCAACATCTCAAGCCCGCTACTGTGCCAAATTGTTCTACTATGGCAACCTCTCGCAGAAGAGCTAACCTATCTCAGTTTCGTGGACGAGGACCACGTAGTAGGGGTGGTCGTGGTCGTGGACCACAGTGTACTTACTGTCATCGGACTGGTCATACAGAAGATACATGCTACTCCAAGCATGGTTTCCCGGCATCTGCCCGTGCCGTAGAATAGATTCAGCATCATAACGCTACATTCGTATTAAATCCATGATATGATGAACTTGTGTCTCAATTACGAGATATCATGCCTCCAGCCAGTACTCCTCCACCTGTTTCAGAATGCAGCTTGGACGTTGTTGCTACTGCATAAGCTAGTTCCTCAGGTAGCGCTCATACTTCTACTTTCTACCATGTTTCAGGTACCTCAGAATGGATTGTAGATTCAGGTGCCATACATCATTTGTGTGGAGACAAACATCAACTCACATCCTAGAAGCAAGTTTCCCTAGGAAGGACAATGGTCATAACCGATGGGACACATTCTCCCATCACAGGATAGGGACAGATTGTCTTAACACCTTCTATGCAGTTGCAGAATGTGCTTCAGGCTCCTAATTTCTCAATGAATTTACTGTCAATTAATCAGAATACTAAGGATTTACAATGTCGAGCAATATTTGACCCATCATCTCTCGTGTTTCAGGACATTCTCACGGGCAATGTAATTGGACATGGTCGTGAGCAAGGCGGGCTGTATTGACTGGTCCAAACACCTTATGCTGGAGCATCATCTCATTCTACTGGACCTGTCTCTCCTTATCTATGGCATCTGCGCTTCGGTCATCTTCCGTTTCAGAAACTGCATCAAGTCTTTCCTCAAATCTCACCCCGCTCGTCGTTCAACTGTGAAGCATGTCAGTTAGGAAAGCATCATCGGTCTGCCTTCCCTAGTTATCAGAGTCGGAGCAGTAGCTCTCCATTTTAGTTTTTCCATATAGATATTTGGGGTCCAAGTCGTGTTCCCGATCATCATGGACACATGTTCTATTTAGTTGCTATGTATGATTTTAGTCGTTTGTCTTGGATGTTCCTGTTAAAGAATAAATCAGAAGCGAGCAATACTATTATGACTTTTATTAAAGAAGTGCTTAATGTTTTTCCCATCTCTGTCGAAATTGTGCGAACTGATAATGCCCTTGAATTCTGTACCCATATACTATCTCAATTTCTTTCCTCCCATGACATTCTTCATCAAACATCGTGTGCTTACATGTCCCAACAGAATGGTGTCACGGAAAGAAAGCACCGCTACCTTCTTGATGTCACTCGTACTCTCCTTTTTCAGAGTTGTGCTCCGCGCTCATTCTGGGGCGATGCGATTCTCACAGCATGTTACCTCATTAACCGCAAGCCTTTGTCGATGTTGGGGAGAAGATACTTTTCTCCCTTATCTTTCCTGACAAGGAATTGTTCTCCCTTACCCCTCGTGTCTTTGGGTCCGTTGCGTTTGTACACCAATTGTCTCCAGGGATTGACAAGCTCTCTCCTAGGGCTGTCAAATGTGTTTTTGTCGTGTATTCCAGGACTCAAAAGGGGTATTGTTGCTATGATCCGGTACGTTAGAAGTATTACGTCAGTGCAGATGTCACGTTTTTTGAGTCAGTCATGTTTTCTCTCTCATACAGGCGACAGATTGACACCATCACACACAGATGATGAGATCTATATTCCTCCACCCATGTATGCATCACCACAAGCTCCAATTTTTCCACCACCATCTCCACCACGATCACCTCCAATAATTTTACCTCCTCCACTGCCACCTTCACCTCTCATTTCTATGGTTCCTCCTCTAGCACACCACTACAGTCGATGGCCAACCCATGCTCATGATCATGGTCAATCATCAAGCATGCCCCGGGTTTGTTCTGACAACATTAATTCTAATGATGGGACTGATGGTATCTCTCAGCAAGGGCTATTTCAGTTAAGGGGATGACACGGATGGTGGCACAACAGATGCAGAACTTGATTTTCCTATTGCTCTAAGAAAGCAGAAGCGGTCATGTGCTTCATATTCGATTGCTTCTCATGTCACTTTTGAGCGTCTGACAGGGGACTTCAGGAGGTTTGCAGTTGCTTTATCCGTTGTGAACATTCCACGGACTTACCAGGAGGCATTAGCTGATAGTAGATGGCGTATGGCTATGGAGGAAGAGATGGCCGCCCTTCAGTCGAGAGGTACTTGGAGCCTTGTTCCAGCTCCTACTGGGGCATCTATTGTAAGTTGCAAGTGGGTATTTAAAGTGAAGCACAATGCATATGGCAGTATTGATAGGTACAAGGCTCGACTGGTTGCTCGAGGCTTTACTCAGACGTACAGGGTAGATTATCTTGACACTTTTTCTCCTGTTGCTCGTCATTCTACCTTACGGATTCTTTTATCTGTTGTCGTGATTCGAGATTGGCCCCTGTTTCAATTGGATGTCAAGAATGCCTTTTTATGTGGTGATCTTCAGGAAGAAGTTTACATGCAGCAACCACCTGGGTATACTGCTGAGGGGGAGTGTTTACAGGTGTGTCGACTTCATAAGGCAATCTATGGCCTAAAGCAGAGCCCGAGAGCTTGGTTCCAGAAGCTCTCAGATTTGTTTGAGAAGCAAGGGTTCAAAAGGTCGAATGCATATTGTTCTCTTTTTGTACAGAGGACTTCCAGAGGTACGCCTGTCATTATGTGTATGTTGACGATATACTTATTACAGGAGATGATATGCAGGAGATAAAAAGAGCAAAAGAATTCTTGGACCGTGAATTTGTTAACAAGGATCTAGGAGTGCTTAGATATTTTCTGGGATTAGAGTTTGCTAGAAATCAACAAGGACTTGTGATGACTCAGAGTAAATGTCACTGACTTACTATGTGACACATGTATGCTTGGATGTTGACCTGCTTCTACACCCATGGATCCAAGCATGAAGATGTATGATGATGATACTGAGGAGGTTGACAGGAGAAGATACATGGAACTGGTAGGAAGGCTTCTTTATGTTACTATTACCAGACCAGATATTTTTCATTTGCAGTCAATTAAGTGAGCCAGTTCATGGAACAACCTCGTCAGGTACACATGGATGCTATACATATGATACTAAGGTATATTAAGTCATCTTCAAGTGCAGGACTGCTGTTTAGAAAGGAGGGTACTATTACTATCTCGGCATGTGTAGATGCAGACTATGCAGGGTGCCCACAGGACAGGAAGTCTACATTAGGCTTCGCTATTTTTGTTGGGAGTCACTTGTCTCATGGAAGAATAAGAAGCAAACCGTGGTTGCGAGATCCAGTGTTGAATCGGAGTATAGAGCTATGGCCCAAGCATGTACAAAAGTAATGTGGGTTCGCGCAGTCCTAGCAGGTCTACATATATATGTTCATCTTCCCTTGTCGCTAAAATGCGACAATCAGGCTGCACTATTCATTGCCAATAATCCTGCATTTCACGAGAGGACAAAGCACATCGAGGTTGATTGCCATTATATACGTGATATGCTCCAGAAAGGCTTCATTTCTACAACCCATGTCAGCTCAGGAGACCAAACGACATTCTTACCAAAACTTTACTTCGGGGCCCCTTCCAGAAGTGCTTATCCAAGATGAGGATGATAGATATCTATGCTCCATCTTGTGGGGGAGTGTAGAAGTTTATTTTATGTTCTTGATCTTTTATCTATTTCCCTTTCTCTTTGTCTACCGTATGTAATTTGCCCATAGGTCTCTCCCTATATAAGAGAACCTAGGGCTCAAGGAATAAACATATCTCTTATTTTTCCCAACAATATGCAAACCCATGATAAAACCTATAGCCTTCAACAAACCTACCAAGCACATTGAGGGGGATTCTCACTTTATTAGAGACGATTTATTTGAGAAAAATAATCCTTATATATGCTGAGATGCCTTAAATCCTAACATGTTATTTAGCTTAGATGTAGTGATGCCACATAACTATAACATATTCCTTCATTATGCAGCGAAGTCCCCCATGTGAATCCACGTATTTAATTGAGCCTTCATTATGCAGCGAAGTCCCCCATATGAATCCACGTATTTAATTGAGTTGGATTCATTTGGATTTTATGTAACTGGATACATTTTAATCTGAGAACGTCTATGTAAGATCCATAAACCTATAGTCGAAACTATTATAAAAGTCATATGAAATCCTTCGTTGCCCATTTTCTATATATAGAGAAAAATGAACTGCCACCGCTCAGGGACATGCAACAATTTTATGAAGTTTTTGCATGTTTATTTCACTTAATGCTTGATATTTGTAACTAACATTTATAAGAAGATAAATTAACCAACAGTTTTACAAAAGCTCTTCCACTCATCATAATTTTGAGTTTATACGTTCCAAGCTATGCATGCAATATTTTAAAATTCTTCACGGTGGGGGACTGATGAGTTAAAAGTTTTCTTTTAGAGAAAAAGAGGGTGGACTACCCTGGGAGGTGTGCATCCTATCCTAGACAAAAATAAAGATATAAGCCATTTTTCTGTCATACCTCTTTTCTATTGGGTTGTGCAATTCTGTGTTTTCCAGGCTTGTCTCTCTATTATAAAGACAAATGGTTTCTTTATAGAGTAATGTATCTTAATTTTTCAAATAAGAAGACAATTATAATCTTAATATACATTAACAAAGTTATTAGGTGGAAAATGCCCATATACCTGATTTTCTAACACGGGCAGGATAACTAGAAGAGGAACAACAGCTATGTCCTGGAAAAAAGAGAGAAATTTGCTGTAAAGTTTATGCGTAAAAATGAAATATACGTGACCAGAAATTGTGAATGTATATAATACACAGAAATCCTGCAATTATTCGTAAAACCAGATCTCAAAATAATATAAATAACCTGAAGAAGAAGAATCCCCAATGTTGCTGAACCAAATCTTGTTGGAAGCTCACCTTTTTCTGCGAGAAGCTGCAAATGGCATAGTATGTAAACTGTAGTTGCATTTGTAACTACAGATAAGACGAGAAGATGAGAAAGGACATCGAGTTTTTGGTTAAATTATATCAGATGCAGATGTTCTTAAATTTTGAAGAGCAATGTCTTTAGGCTAGTGTCTGCATTCATACCTCAGACATCACCAAGAATATGATACAATGAAAAAAAGTACTTGGCCAGTCCAAAAACATCAGTACATGATATAGACCAATTTATCAAGAGAATGGGACTAGACGGACAAAGATTGAAGTGAATGTCTATTAAACATCTGATCGTAGTGGAAGTTCCAATATGTGTAACTAATAATTACCTTGGATGAGGTTAAAGAACTACTCACTCTTGAAGCCTTTACTTTACTGCTACATCCATGTATGAAATCCATTTAATGCAGGGTCAGGGATGCATGTTATTTAGTTAAGAGTACATGCTTACTATTCGTGAGCAAATTACTCCATGGAATTTAGATAGTATATTGCTCAGTATTGCATCTGATTGTCCAAAAAGTACTGGTCGAGAAAAAAATTAGTCAAAAATGTAAACATAAATGGATTTTTACACTTGAGCCCTTCCAAATTTTCGTAGTTACATTTACGCCCTTACATTTTTTGCAATAACACAAGCTCCTCTATTCTTGTACCATCAAAAGTTGTGCCCCTATGTTTAGTTATTGTCCCTTTACCCAAACGGACATTAAAGACAGTAGAACAACCCCATCTGCTCAGAGCTACCACGTCGCCTCCACCATGAGCACCATTACCACCACCGCTCTCCTCTCTACCCTTGAGCTCCCTCGTCACCCTCACTCCGAGCACCACTACCGCCCCATGCCCTCCTCTTTCCCCTTCTGGCTAGGTTGTGGGTAGATAAGCCGCGAGGAGGGGCAAAGGAATGTCACCTGACAAAGGAGGTGGTTGTGGGCTGGGGAAGGTGGAAGGGCTTGGGTGGAGAGGTTGGGAGCGAAGGGCGCTTCAGGCGAGGAGATGGCTTCACATGAAGGAGGTGGCAACGTATTAGGAAAGGGGGACTCAGGGAGAAGGGGGAATACCCAAGAAAGTTTAGAAAAATCATCTACAATGATCAGATAAAAGTGGTGTCCCTGATGATCAGGGACATGACTCCAACCCCAGATATCTAAATTAAGGAATCACCCTGTCTGTGAGTATGTCCAGAAACACAAGAGACGAAGGGTAAAAATGGCACGACAATGCAGATCCTTAGTAATTTAACTAACAAAAGTAAATTCATCTGAAAATCAGTTGCATATAAAAAAGTCTAAAGGCACATAGATGGTGCCAAATGCACCTTCCCTTGTCCTGTGATGGGTAAATGAACCCCATTAGCAATTACAACCCATGTACCATAAGGTATAGTCCTATAGGACCTGATCTGGGCTTTGTCTCCACGCAGATGGCGAGATGAACCAGAATCCATGATCCACACTGTCATATTTGCATTGCTATAAAAATGTACTAAGCCTTCACCCACTATAAGTAGGGTCGACTACATGGATTCTTGCTCAAATCCATGTTGAAAGATTTGACTATTTTTACGCTGGCCATCGACTACCTAACACAACCTCTACAAGAGCGGGACTTGAACCCTGGTCTTTTGTGTGGTAGACACACTGTACTACCACTAGACCATTAAGTGGGTTCTACACTGCTAATATCAGTAAAAGCGTATACGATACCTGAGGAGCTCAAAAGAGGCTCTGGCTGCGGCTGCAGTATCTGTGGATCTTGTAATGGCAGCGTCGGCCACTGTAGTTGATATCTCATATACGAGGCAATATCATCGAGGCGGGAATCTGCATGGGGGTTGTAGTCTCTGAAGGCTCGATCTGCTCTGCCACACGAGCAGATGTGGGGTATCCATTTGTCTTTTAAGTGTCCTGAACGATGGCAGTAAGTGCAAGGACCACGATGGCGACCACCGCCACTGCCACGGGGACTACGCCCTCTGAACTGAGTATTCCCTCCTCTACCGTGAGAAGCAACCATCACTGAAGAGGGATGTGTGATGGCAGCAAGAGGAATAAGAATCCTGTTGAGATGACCGTAGGCCTCCATGGGGAGTATTGTCGCCCTAGTGAGGAGTTGTGCTAGTGCTGCATCATATTCTAGGTCGAGCGCAACCAAGAAAACTCCAACCATTATGGAGTTCCTGTATGTTATCTGCTGCTCTGTGGATGTCGTAATAGGCATGAAGCTGTGAAGCTTCTCGAACATGCCACGAAGTGAGGAGAACATGTGCAGTGGACGGTCATTCTGCTTTGCCATGTAAATGTCAAACTGAAGCTGAAGAATCTTGATATCATTCTTCGCTTGTGCATAAGTAGATGCCAAAATATCCCACATTGTCGTAGTAGTAGGCCGATTCACAATATCATTAGCTATCTCCGAAAAGAATGTTTTTGAATAGACCTAGGACATGGATTCTATATGAAACAATGGATCGTAACAAGTCTTCGCTACTAGCAAAGACTTCCTCTTTCATTACTTCATCCTTACCATATCCCTCTCCTTATTTGATCTGACTCATCAAATGACACTGCGGTGAGGGTCTCGGAGAGCCAAATACGCGCATACGTATCGTCTTGCTTTCATGAAGCATTGTCCCCATTCTTATCCGTCAGCTCCGACTTTGTTAGAATGTTCTCCTTATTGTTGCACTGCATAAAGGTAAGAAACTACATGGACCACAACTCAGAGTTGGTCACATCCATCTTTACGATGAGAGTCGAGCCCTTGAATGCACCAGATGAAGACAAGATGTAACATTTGTTCTCTGACATGATGAAAGAACGAATGAAAATGGAACTCGACTACGAAGTAGACCGATCTAAGTGAGTCTACACAATCATATGGAGGATTAGTTGTATGTGTAGACTCATACCACCATCCTCATCAATTCTTGGTGCGCATTAGGGCCGAAAAACGTGATTTATAAGTCTGAAATCATGTTTTCAGCTCAAAATCAGACCATTTTCAGATCAAATCAGACTGACGGGCGGTGCACAGGAGCGCAAGGTGGCCCGACAGTGCGAGATGAGATGACAACATGCTTGCAACGGTTGTAAAGGGCTGGAGAGGGGCCTAGAAGTTGGTGGAGGGCCCTAGCAACGACCTGCGACGCTGGAGCAAAGCCTCGAGGGGCCTCAAGGGGCATAACAACAGCCTACCGACTCCAACGATTGCTGTTGGTGGCTGTCGGAGGCGGGTTGTAGCCCTAGCGGCAACGAGAGGGGGTGCCTCAACCCCTTGGGGGTGCCAAAAGAGCCCCGATGAGGGCCTGCGACCGACATGGAGGTTGGCGATGCCGTATAAAGGAGTATGGAGTGAGGCGACGGTGTGAGTTGGGCTAGCGGTGGGGGCGGAGATTAGGTCAAGGCTCCGGTATAGGACCGTCGCTCTGATACCATGTGGAGATGAAAGAATGAATGTATAATTAATGAGGCCCTAGGATTCTCTTATATAGGAGAGAAACATGTTGGGTAAGTTACATAAAGAAGACAAAGAAAATAAAAATTACATAAATAATATGAAAGATAACTAATATCTCAACAATATATATAGAGGTTCACAATCTAAAAGTAGGCCCATTAGGAAGATATAATGCATACTTTCTCAGCAAATCACATCATTATAAGAAATGGTGACATGAAAAAGTAATTCAAGATATGTAATAAGATATAACAATCGAAATTCTACAATTAAATCACTTGTTTATTCAGAGGCCAAGGCCATAGGGCTTCTTATAGAGAGAAAGCCTAGAGATCAAAGAACCAACAAGCAAATTACAAAACAAAGAAAGAAGAAATACATAGACGCTAATTAGTCTCAACACTCCCCTTCAAGATAGAGCATGGATGCCAATCATGCTCAGATTGGTACATTTCTGGAAAAGCCCCCTGACTAGGGCCTTGGTGAAAATGTCTGTAATATGTTCCCCTGAGTTGACGTAAACAGTAGAGGTGAAGCCCTTATGTATCATATTTCCAGTGTAATGTCAATCCCCCTTGATGTATTTAGTCCTCTAGTGGAAAGTTGGATTGTTAGTGATGAATAACGCAACTTGATTGTCGCATAACACCTGCAAGGAAAGAGATGCATCAATAACTAAATTAGTCAGAACAAACCTGACCTACTTCATCTCATTGCTTCCTTGAGCCATGGCACGCTATTCGGACTCAGCACTCGACTTAGCGACCACAATGTGCTTCTTGCTTTTCCATGAGACCAATGAGCTCTCTATGAACAATGCAAAATCGAAGGTGAAATTCTGCCTTTTGGACATCAAGCATAGAAAGCATTATGTGCAAGCCCTAATGGCGAGAGATGTCCCTCAGCTGAATACCAACCATGTATTAGGAGAAGACGTCATACACCTTAGGATCATGGAGATTGCATCCATGTGAGCCTGGCGTGGCTGCTCTACAAACTGGCCAACTATGCACAATGCAAAGGCGATATCATGTGTTAGCTAGTGTCACCATCTTGCAGTCATCTCTGATGTAATCTCTTCATCCATTCCACTTCTACCTTTCAATCCTCAGGATAAATGATCTGAAGAAAGTTAAACCTCTCATCAATTTCCTCGATTATCAACTGACAACCATCCTCAAGCTTATCCAACCTAGACACCTCCTCATGCATCGCGTTTCTTCTGCTTAGACGATGAATCCAAACATTCCTTTCGCAATCCATCAACTGCTTTCGGAGCTCTCCTAGCTTAGTTGCGAAATAAATAGTAATTGGTCCATCCATGTAAAAATCCTTCTAAATCTCTATACCATCTCCTGACTGAAAAAAGACCTCGGTCTGGCCTCCTCACCATATTCCAGAAGAAGCGGGGTATGATCTAAATGAGAGCATGGTGACGCCTTCACGCTAATCAACATGAACAATGGTTGTACTTCAATAGACATTAAGAATCTATTAATATAGGATATCGATCTAGAACTCCTCCATTAATAGTAACACACAATGGCATCCAACTGGATTATGATAATCAATAATGATAGACTGGTTGAATCGATATCAAGACCATCCCTCATTCCTGATCTATCCGTGGGATGCCATGCCATATTAAAATCTCCCCTTGTGATCAAAGCCTCTCACTGAAACTTGTTTCGGATCAAGGAAAATCCTCTGATAGCTCACAACTTGCCCAAGAGTTCGTCATTATGTACAAATCGGTGAATCGAATGCATCTATCACCAACACTCCGCCGTAGGAAGATCAAAAGCGAATGGCGTCCACACACTTTTGCCCCTTACAATATGGGCTTATCACCAATCCATCTCAAGAGAAAACCCCTCCCACCGATGACCTTCAAAATCAATAGCTTTGAACATAGTGAGACACATATAACCCATCTCTCGATATATCGAGTCCATCCCTTGAGAGACGTCAGTTTCTTGAAGCATGACTACATCTGCTCTCGAATCATTAAGAGGATTTTTACAGCCCTTACTTCTATAGCCTACTGAGAGTTCACATCTTTCGTAGAGGCAGACAAGTACCCTTATTCCACTTCAATCACGTGATGAACTTCGACCGTCTAATCCGAATATGTGATGATACTCAAGATGTCATAAAGCATCTAGCCACAATTGTGACCACCTTTGGTGATGTCTACAAGATAGGCTGATAGAGATAACCTTTAATAGTTCCCCAATCTCCATGAGAACCACATGAATGGAGGCCACACGAATGGAGGCCAAATCACGTGAGCGAAAAGGAGGTGTCTTCTCAATACTAGATTTCCGAGCCATAAAAACATTCAATGCCAACAACCGTTAGACATCACTTCTCAAGAACCCATGAGCAAGCCAATAAACTGCCTAAGAGAATGGCATCTCAGTTAAATAGACCAAGGTTGCACCAGACTAACGTAATAGCCAACCCGAAAGAGTCGCCTTTGAGAGGACAAACCCTTATTAATATATCATACACACCTGACACCTCCTCCCCCAAGTCGTCAGTGATCACCTCCGCTAGCACCGTTTATAAAAAAACATCGACCTTCAAGTCACCAATACAAAACCATTCTGATTTGCTGATCTTGTTTCAACAGAACCACTGACATCCATGTTCCCAATCACCCGCTTTGCATTTCATTTCCCATGTTTTGCATCTATCTTGGACTCGTACGGTGACAACACATAGTGGCCTCTCGTGCGGGCCTAGCGCCGCCCAACAACCTCTTACATGGGCCACCATGTGGGCCCCACTGATGCTAGTGCATGTCTATATGCACCACTCAGCAGCTTAGTGCTACACCTAAGGCCTTTGCACAAGATTCCGAGGCATTGTACAATGCATGCACATATTTCCTCGTCGTCCACATGTTGATTTGGACAGTACGGCTCGGATTTGACCCTCTAAATCTGATAAGTTAGCCAAAAAACACCGACAAAGGCGATTGGAGAGGTTGTGCTCTAAGTTTGTACACACAACTTGCTTCCTACATTGATCATGTAGACAAAGACAGATTTGCTACCCCTCGATCATATCATTCCAGGTTTCTTTAGTCATTACAGGAAACAAGGTTAATGTTACTCCATCCTCTATAATCCCATGCACCACCATCAAGATGGATGGGACTAGCTATGAGCTGTGGGCGATGCAGTTCATGAGCATCAAGGAGAGCAACAACAAAGAGTAAATCCTTACAAAACCCGAGCCAGTTGACAAGACTAGAGCCAATGCTTCATGGGAGCAGAACAATGCATATGCACGTGTTCAATTCTCAATGGAGAAAGCCAATGAAATTCTATATTAACCCGTAGCGAAGATGATGTGGGATATTCTTGCCATCACATATTCTCAGGAAAAAAAAGAGATAAAGGTTATGTAGCCCTAGTATGATATCTTCATTACAAAACAGGGCGGTCATCCTCTCCACGTATTATATTACAGTTTGAAAGGCATGTTTGAGAAGCTCCATACCTACATGCCTCTGAGTACCAGTATTGATCAACAAACGATATACAGGAACACCACAATGGTGGGTTTTTTTATGGCTCTTGATCTTTAATATGATGCATCTCGTAAGCATCTTCTCTTTGGTGCTTGATCCCTTTTATGGAGGACGCATACAATCGTTTGAGCAAAATCATCGTGCCTCCCTGTTCTACATCTCAAACCTCCCAACCATGGCAACATCACGTAGTAGAGGGGGTTCATCTAAGTTTAGAGGACGTGGTATCCATAATAGGAGAAGCGGTAATCCTCTCCCTCAATGCATGTATTGCAATCATATAGGATACTCTGAGGACACACGTTATCAGAAGCATGGTTGTTATGCTTCTGCTCGTATTGCTAAATGGTTTGAGACCACTGCTACTCCTGTTGATGAGAAGTATGATGATCTTGTCTCTCGTCTAAGGGAGATCATATGCCCTTCAGTCAGTAGTACTAGCTCCTCCAACCTTGTCTGACATTGACGCCTCCGTGAGCACCTCAGGTACAAATTATGATCTTACTACATGTCATAGTGTTGATATTACAGAATGGATCATGGACTATGGAGACTCTCATCATCTTTATAGCTATAGAGAACAATTGACATCTTACAACAACATCGCTCCGAATCTATACGTCGTCATTGCCAAGAAGAGACATTCTCCTATACAAGATAATAAGAGATTCAAGTTATGCCGTCCATGTGTCTGCATAATGTTTTACATGCACCTGAATTTTCTAGGAGTTTACTGTTTATTGGTCATATTACTAAAAATGAACTGTTGTGCTGTTTTTCACTCTTATTCTCTTGTATTTCAAGATATACTCAAGGGCATGGCAATTGGATGTGGTCGTGGGCAAAGATGGTTTATATAGATTGGTCTACTTACCTACACTGGCATATCTTCATATTTACTAGACTAGTTTCTTCGTACCTATGACATCTTCCATTCAGTCATCTTCCTTTGCAAAAGCTATGTAGAGTTCGTCATCACATCAGTTTTTCCAATCATTAGTCATAAAAGTATTTCTTTATTCGAGTTGTTGCATTTTAATATCTACAGTCCCAGTCGTATCCCTGATACCACAAGAACATGTATTATTTGGTCGTAGTTGATGGAGTTTCTAGACTATCTTGAGTCTTCGTGATGAAAAATAAGTTGAGGTTGGGCTCGAAATATCAATATCGACATTGTTGGAGTATTTGGTTATGCGTCAGTTATGTGGGAGATGGGTAAATGGATCTCTTCAGGATCCATTTGCCCCATCTAGTTGTTTAGTCACACATTTACCGTATGTGAGATGTGGAGACTCAGTGGGAGCTATATATAGACCCCCACACCCATTGTATCCAGTGAGAAAGTAAATAAACTATCAACCATTTGAGGTGTTCTCCTGTGGTTCCATCCCGCTCCTTAGGGAGTAGGGTTCCACGTAAAAATCTCTGTGTTCCAAGTTTATATTTCTAGTTCATGCTCTGTTTATCATTTTCGCTTCCGCATTCCTATTTTTCTAGCACGGTATCAGAGCGGGTTCAATTCTCGAGGATGTTTATGTTCTTTATTTTTGTTCGAGATTTGATTTTGGTGCTTTGAAGATTTAGTATTGTTAATTGCTCAAGATCATTCGATTTCGAGCGTTTCTACTGAAACCTAATCTCATCACTGGCGGTGCCAGCAACTCCAGCCGAGCATCTCCCCCAGGCAATGGTCGACGCATCTCCAACAGCGTAACCACTCTTCTTTGCTCCTCTCGCGTTGCTCCTGCACGCGATAATCTTCAAGTGACGCACACAACCCCATTTCGATGAATCCCATCTCATGCTCCAGGTCGCACCATGCAACACTATCGCTGCACACCATCGGCGCAACGACCCTCGAGAATCCAGCCCTCGCGAGCCCTCGCCAAGCGCAGATCATCGCTTCCTTTTCCAGAGGCGGTAGCGTAAACTCCAGCTGCGCGCAAGCGGTACCGTCCTTCCAGGAGGCTCATGCTATGTCGCACCTCCTTCCTCTCCAAGCAGCGGCGTGAAGTGATCCTTTGTGTTGTAGGGGGCGCCACACATCTCTCAGCGTTGCTCCAAGCGACGAGCAACCGCTTCTTCAACACACGCAGGTGGCGCGTGCCCAAGCAGAATCTAACTCGCTCCCCTCCAACGCCCTTCGGCAGTCGATATCTCCAAGTTGCGCGCTAAGAGCAGAGAACCCCCAAGGGGGCGACGACATAGAAAAAAGAGGGGTTTCCGATGGAAACCCTATTTGTGCTGAAAGTGGGGGTCGGTTATTTAAAAAAAATGGAGAGAGAAAGCTCAAGTGGGCTATGACTATAATAAAAAAAAGGGAAAGAGAAGGGCCCAAGTAGGTCGTATGCGCGTTTTTCCAAAAAAATCGTTTGAAAGAGGTACATATAAAAAAATCGTACGTGAAGAAAAAAATATATTTTTGCAAAAAAAGGGAAAGCCATAAAAAATGATGCAATGGCTACAAAAAAAGATGATTTTAAAGAAAAATGATTGAGAAAGCCGAAAAATATATATATATTATTATCGGCTAAGTGATTTATATTTTCTCCCCATTTCTCTTGTCTTCTCCCAACATAGTCGATGACGTATATTCCGACTAATATGGGAGAAAGGGGGAGTATTGTGTAGAGTTACAGGTCTGTTGCATATTGATATGTAATATTCCAGACCAGTCAGTTGTTCAGACTCTACAGTTCAGATATTCAGACTCGGCGTCAGATGTTTTCGAGTCTTCAGTTTCAGACACACACATGTATGCGATCTTCTTTTCAGATGTGCGCATGTTTGCCATATTTTGTGTGGTCCCCATCTTCTGTGTTTCAGTCAGAGTTTTCATGTGATCCATAGGGACTCCAGAGTAGAGACCCCATTTCCTATGCCATGTAGGCTAGATTTTTCACGTGGTTTCATAGGGACTCCAGAGTAGAGTACCATTCTCTGTGTCAGATGGGAGAGACCCAGTTCTCCGACGATGAGACTTCTTGAGACTCTATTCTCAAGCGATCGCGAACTCCATTATGAGATCCTTTCGAGATTCCTATGAGAGAGAACCCACTTCGAGGTCCCTACGAGAGAGACCCATCTTCAGAGATCTGCATATGGATAATTAGCGATGGTCTTTTCGACCCTTTCAAAGATGGAGCAGTTGTCCACATCATTGTCGCGGGAGTTCTCCGTGTAGAGTCTCATTTCAGTTGCAGCGACTCTGACAGGCGCAGTACAGAGCACATGCTCTCCGACGAGGAGATTCAGTTGACTCACACTCCAGCATGTTCGTCCTCCTCACTTGCACGGCATGAGAAGCAACGTCCTCAACAGCCAACATTTGTGTGCGTTGAGTTGATAGTGTTTGTAGTGTCTTGTAGCGTGAGTTGAGTTTTCTTTTTGTTTATCCAAGCTGAGCATTGCATGCTCCACCTTGAGGGGGAGTATTGGAGTATTTGGTTATGCGTCAGTTATGTGGGAGATGGGTAAATGGATCTCTCCAGGATCCATTTACCCCATCCAGTTGTTTAGTCCCATATCTACCGTCCGCGGGATGTGGAGACACAGTGGGAGCTATATATAGCCCCCCACACCCATTGTATCCTGTGAGAAAGTCAATAGACTATCAGCCCTTTGAGGCGTTCTCCGTGGTTTCATCCCACTCCTTAAGGAGTAGGGTTCCACGTAAAAATCTTTGTGTTCCAAGTTCATATTTCTAGTTCATGCTCTATTATTTTCGCTTCCGCATTCCTATTTTTCTAACAGACATCGTATCGATCAGCCTGAAAATGGATATTTTGCTATATATCGACGATATCGGTGGAAATCTCGGAAATGACATAAAAAGATTTTTTTCGTAAATTAAGGACTTACTAGTTCTTAAAACAATAAAAAACATACAAACACACACTTATATACAGAAAATGATGTATATTTAGCACACCAATACACATTAAAACGCACATACCACTGTTGTCATTGTTGATTGTTGATGGTTGACAATTGAGAATATTATAGAGAAAACGATGAAATCCAAACAAAAATTTAGTGACATCAAAGAGCTGTGTTAAGTACATTAGCTTTACATCTCATCGCATATTGTATACAAAGAAAATATTGAGCCATATCGAATATCATACGAACAAACTAATGATCAAAATAACATATATTTATGCAAACATTCCTTAATCGACTCTGGAGTTCTTTCATCTCCATCACAAAAGAGGCGAAGCTCCCTGTTCAAGCACCCCCAACCAAATACATACATACATACATATATATATATCATAATATATTTTTAATCAAGGATGTTAAGGCGTGTGCCTAGGCCCGCCTTGGCGGCCGCCCAAGCACCCAGGCGCCCCAGACTGTACGCCTAGAAAGCACGCCTTGCGTTTATAGAAAATGGCGTACGCCTTGGGTCGCCTAGGCGTCAAGGCGTGCCTGGACGCCTAGGCGACTATTTTTCTTATGCGTACTAGACATATATCGCATTTTGAAAATGGGATATACATAGCGCATTTAAAAAATGCGATATACATAGTGCATTTACAAAATGCGATATACATAGCCTATTTTGAAAATGTGATATACATGTCGTATTTTTGAAATGCGATATACCCCTTCGACCATGTATTACCCCACTGCATGCGACCCTCATTTGACCCTGTAGCCCGTGAAACCCCTTGCATCGTCCCTGTAGAGAAAAATCTCCTCCGTAGCGGTCTCCCTCCACCTCCGGCGGCCTCCCTCCTCCTCCTGCGACCTCCCTACCTCCTCCGGCGGCCTCCCTCCTCCTCCAGCGGCCTCCTTCCTCCTCCAGCGGCCTCCCTCCTCCAACAGCCTCCCTCCTCCTCCAGTGGCCTCCCTCCTCCAGCGGCCTCCCTGCGTTCTCTTGTTCTCCCCTTGTAGAATGACTTCAATGGAATACTTGGATGGGGATGCCATTCCTAATCCTACTACACCAATCCCATCTCCTGTGCAAAAGCCTGGGGAAACTGATCCACGCTTCACCGACAAGATGAATGATCCATGCTTGAAAGCGGCATCAAAGGATCCCGATTGGAAGTACCATTTTTAGCTGAATACACTAGACAAGAATAAGGTGCAATGTGCATTGTGCAGCCACATTACTAATGGTGGCATCAAAAGGTAGAAGGAACACTTGATCGATGGTTATCGGGATGTATCTATGTGTCCGAAAGCCACTGTGGAGATTAAGAAAGAGATGACTGACTTCAACAATCGTAACAAGAAGAGGAAGGTAGTCGTTGATTACAGATATAGTGGAGCTGATTAAAATATTCCAGATGCAAATGATGGTGATCGTGGTGAACATGTAGTCATCTTGGATGACTCACAACCTACGACTACAATAGGTAAGAACGTTAATTCTGGTTCTGGTTCATGTTCTGCAAATAGACCACCTGTACGGAAGTATCCAGACGACAAGGGTCCTATGGACTCGTTTAGTTCTGCTAGCCCATGGGAGGTTGTGGCACAAAGGAAGACAGCAAGGGCTCGTGGTGAAGCACAACAAACTACAATTGAGTTTGCTTTAAAAAAGGATGCTACACAGGTGGCATATGATGCCATAGCTGAGATATTCTATAAAGGTGGCATCCCTTTTAATGTGGCACAACGAGAAGCATTTGAGGTGGCAGTGAAGGCTATTGTCCAAGCTGGGGGAGGATTTCTTCCTCCATCTTATCACCAATAGCGAAAGCCCCTACTTGATAGATTATATGCAAGGACCAAAGATTTGCAGGTGAAGCATGGAAGCCATTGGAGGACATAAGAATGCACGATTATGTGTGATGCATGGACTGATAAACGACAACGAAGTCTGATAAACTTCCTTGTTAATTCTCCAGAAGGGTCATTTTTTATTTATGCAAAGAATGCAACATCTGATGTACACACTGGGGAATATGTGTTCAGATTGATAGACGAGGCTGTGAGGAGAACATTGTACAAGTTGTCACCGATAATGCAATCAATTTTGTTTTAGCAGGAAGGTTACTGATGGAGAAGAGGAAAAACCTCTTTTGGACTCCATGTGTTGCACACTGCTTGGATTTGATGCTCGAGGATATTTCCATGTTACAGAAATTTGCAGGAGTTATCAAGAGGGCCAGAAAAGTAACAACATATATTTACCAACATATTCGGTTGCACGATGCGTTTCTACAGTTCAGTGAGGATCACCAAGAACTGTCTATGCGGAGTTACCCGCTTTGCTACCAACTACTTGACCCTTATTAGTTTGCTAAAGCAAAGGAAAGCGTTGGCGTCTTTGTTTATTTCTGAGGTGTGGAACACTAGTTCTTGGTCGAAGACACATGATGGGAAATATGTCTATGAAATTGTGATGACGAATGCTTTTTGGGAAAAAATTGAAGATTACTTTAGAGTTGTGCAACCCATCGTTACTGTGTTGTGTTTAGTGGATGCTGATGAGAAGCCACCCATGGGCTACATTGCTAGGACATTTGACACTACAAAGGAAATGATTATTGAAAACTTTGGCAGGAGGGAAACAGATTACGTGCCTATTTTACAAATTATTGATTCTCGTTGGGATAATCAGATGGCTCGCCCTCTGTATGGAGCAGGATGTTTCTTGAATCCTGCATTTTATTATAAAGTGAAGGACAACAATGAGGCATTGATGGGAAGGTATGAAGGTGATTTCATATTTTGCCTTGAGATGATGGTTGATAATCCCGATCAACAAGACGTGATATGCTCTGAAATGGAGGTATACAAAGGAGCTCGTGGTATGTTTGGCAGGACAATTGCTATTAGACAAAGGGAAAAAGCCTCCATGTAAGTTATATTTCATTATTTATATTGAATGATTTAATGGTAAGATGTGTTTACATTATAGACTTATTATGTAGTGGAATGGTGGGATACTTATGGTAGTCTCACCCCTGCTCTGAAGCGGGTGGCAAAGCATATTTTGGGACTATGCTACACATCTTCCTCTTGTGAACGCAATTGGAGTGCTTTTGACTTTGTATGTATCAAAAATACTTATAAATTTGCAAATATAAATGCCACCTTTAAACTTGCAAATTTATGTAATACTTGAATGAATGTGCAGATCCACACAAAGAGGAGGAATAAGTTGGAGGTTGATAGACCTTCCAAGCTTGTTTACATCCAATATAACAAGCAACTTGAGGAGAGATTCAAAAATAGGAGGCTGGGGAATTTAGCAAAAGATTTTGATCCAATTGCTCTTTCAGAGTTAGATTGGTCGAGTGAATGGATGACAGGTCTTTACGTGGAATCAAAGGTTGTATCGAGGCTTACACTGAAGGCCATTGATGAGGCATTATGCGCTTCTCAAGCATATGAAGGTTCTTGTCCTAGAAGGAGTCAGCCACAAGCACAACCAAGCATTTTAGTACATGGTGGTCTCAGTGGCCGTGGTCGTCGTGGGACTCGTCATGCACATGTGATTAGGCGACAATATGTACCTCCTCATGTCCCTGACGATGAGGAGGAAGAAGATGAGGAAGATGATTGGATGGATTTAAATAATGATGGTCAAGAGCAAGATGAAGGACATGAAGAACTAACCTGTGTGATGATGATGATTGAAGCATTAGATTATTGTCTTTCAATCTTTGAAATGTTGTGTTATGCCAAACAATTTGTCTGTATTTTTACTACATTTCCCCCTTTTTTGGTTGTAACTAGATAGCTTGTTTAATTATCTATGTTCTAGTTCCTTTTCGTGTTGTGATTATTCATTCTAATGATTAATCATTAATGTTTGGTTAAATGACACTACCAATCTAGTTACTATGTATTTATGAATTCAAAAGTTCTAAATAGACAAATAAATCCAATACCTATTGTATTTTTTTTCAAAAAAATATATTAACTAATGTCGCGTCTCCAAAATGCGACATGCGCTTAAAAAAATAAAAAAATGATGTCACATTTTAGACATGCGACATCCATTTGCTTTAAATAACTATATGTTGCATGTCTCAAATGCGATACGTAGGACACACTTAGGAAAACGCCTAGGCGCGTCAAGGCGCACCTAGGCATATAGGCACCCAGGTTTAACGTCTTGTCACCTTGCCGCATTGCCGCCTTAATAACCATGTTTTTAATACAAGAATATATACAAAAGCTAAATTCTAAACAAATAGAGCAAAACAAAATGATGATATCGAGAAATATCGGCACCATATTGATTGTATTGGTCAATATAGACCAATATCTGGGAAAATTTATACCAAAATCTTCATTTTTTGACCGATATGAGACATGTTGATATTTCATTGATATCTCATGAGATATAGGGAGATATCTTGGAATTTGATATACACCCGAATATTGAAACTTTCCCTGCAACAATACCAATATATCACCGATATACCATGATATTTTGAACCACGCTACAAATCATAAATAAATTTGTTTTTTTATTCATATCGGATTTGTTTCCAAATGTGTTAACATAAGGAGTAGTTAGAAAATCTCAACAAATCACCTTTTAAAGCTCAAGAATAAAAAATACCTTCCAAATTTCTTTCCTTATAAAACAAACAGTAAAGTCAATTTACATAGTTGATATCGATGATAGAACAATGATATCGATAATGGTACCGATGATACAACTTGAGATGATGGAAAGTTTGCACTAAATACTTAAAATTTAACAAATATCGGTGAATACTAGATGACATGTCGCCGACATATCACTTGATATGTCTATATCGATATCTGGGGTGATATCAGTATCTCTAACTTGTTGATATGGATATATCGTCAATATATCGAGGATATATCAGGATAACTCGATCCATGAGGTTGGGTCTATTATGAAAACAATTATAAGTGAAATAAAAAAATCTTTTTTCTGCTATTGTCAAAAATGTTCACTAATAAGCTTTGAAATTTTAACTGGTCAGTTATCTCAATTTTTCAAGTCTCTTTGGATATTACATCACATCTTGTACATGTACTTCCAAGTAGAATAGTGTTGCTGAGAAAAAATACCGTCATCTATTAAATATTACCATGACTCTTTTGATATAGAGCATTGTTGTAAAAGTATGTCGACTAGTCGAGTCGTAGAGGGTAGTCGGCTCGATTAGGACAAATCGACCTATAGTCAGGTCGACCCAGTTATGAAGGCAGGCTAACTGACCTAGTCGACCGACTTTTGCATTAAGGTTTCAAATAAAAAAACGGGAACTGGATATCCAAATACCGACTAGTCCTTTTAGCATCGATCCTTTGCTTCCCCCTCCTCCATGTCGCAACTCCCTCTTTTCGACCTACTTCCTCCAAGACTGGTTAAGGTTTTTTAATTATTTTTTGCTCTAGCTTGGTTTAATGCTTGATCTTAGATATTATTGCTTACACATTCTTACTAATTTACATGTTAGTTAGATTGTTAGGTTATTTTAGGAGTAAAAACTTAGATTTTCTTGATGATTTGCATGTTGGTTACTTATATAAGGTTGTTTTTGGAAAGAAAAAAGGATGGCATCTCAAGTTGGGGCCCACCACAAAAGGTAGCTTATATAAGGTTAGCATTGTGTTTATTATGCTCTAAATATGGGTTAACTTAAATATTTTTTGTTGATTTGCATTGCACGTTAGTTAGCTTGTTAAGTTATTTTAGGAGTAAAAGCTTAGATATTCTTACCGATTTACATGTTGGTTAGCTTATATAAGGTTAGCATTGCGATTATTATGCTTTAAATATTGGTTAACTTAGATATTTCTTATTGATTTGCATATTGATTAGCTTGCTTATCTTTTGTGGTTGTTGATTAGCTTTGTGTTTGTTGATTAGTACCTTGTGAGTATGTTTGTTGATTCGTAACTTGTGAGTTTAGTTAGCTTTATGTTTGTTGATTAATAACTTGCGAGTTTGTGACTACGTAGATGGCTATACCACCGGGGAATGTCGCTTTCGGTAGCGACTCGTCTTTTTATGTGTCGTCGAGATCAAGTTTGGTTAGCTTTGTGTTTGTTGATGGTAACCTTTCAAACCGTACAGATTCGAATACCGTTACTTGCTGACTGTGCAAGAAGGTTGTCAAGGGACGTGTGTACAGATTCAAGTAACATTTAGCACACTGAAGAGGCAATGTGGTTGCATATCCCAAGGTGGATGAGGAGACGAAGAAGATGACCGTGTACTTTGATGGCATTGCCAAGAAGAAGAGCCAAAAAACCGTTGATGTTCATGAGATGAGTGGAGATAAATATCACTGGAGATGCGGGTTCAACGAAGAGATCATGAGTATCTGACTCCTTGGAGCAGAACGTTGTAGTAGAAGGCTCATCACGTCAGATGACCATAAAAGATGCATTCTCCAAGGATCATCGTGATAAGGTTGCCTTGTATATATCCAACTGGGCATATATATAAGCAATTCCTTTCAATGCATTTACGACGAATACCTTCACGTAGATGGTGGTGGTGATTGAGAAGTACGGGCATGGACTAAAGACTCCCACGAGGTACGAGCTCAACAGTTTGTTTTTGAAGAAGACAGTGAAGAAAATGCACGATGACTTGCAATGCCATCGTGATACATAGAAGCTGACGGGATGCTCTTTGATGACTGATGCGTGGACGGACATGCGAGGAAGGAACATCATCAACTTCTGTGTCAATTGTAACTTGGGTACTTCATTTTTGAAGTCCATATATGCCTCAGATAAGGCTCACAATATGGAATACATCTTCAATCTGGTGGAGGACTGTCTGGATGAAGCGGGAGTGAAAAATGTGGTTCAGATTGTAGTGGATAATGCATCCTCTAATGTAGCAACAGGAAGATTGACACTTACAAAATATCTATAGATTTGGTGGATTCTGTGTGTTATGCACTCCATTGATTTTGCTTTGGAGGAGATAAGTAAAGAAACGAAGGTAAGGAGTACGATCAAAAAAAGGCGAAGAGGCTCACGGTGTTCATCTACTCTCACACCAAAACTCTTAGGGTTCGTTTGGTTGCAGGGTTGGGCAAGGTTGGCTTGGCCCAACCCGGGTTGGCCCTGCAATCAAACAGGGTTCTCCTCCTCACAGTTTACTATTCACAGGGGTACCCCTGCCCAACCCAACCCTGTCCAACCCTGCAACCAAACGAACCCTTAGCTTGATGTGAAGGTTCACCAACAAGAGGGACATTACAAGGTCAGGGTAAACAAGATTTGCAACCAATTTCCCCAATCTTGAGAGTCTTAATGAGAAAAAGGACACGCTGAGAAAAAGGACATTCCAAGAGTGGAGGAACAACAAATGGTATAAGACCAAGAATGGAGAAGCAACGAGTTCCATAATCTTTAACCCTACATTTTGGAACTACACGCACATGCTATCAGAGTTTTCACACCTTTGGTTCGTGTATTGCGTGTGGTTGACGCCAATCGACGCCCATCTATGGGTTTTGTCTACAGTGGGCTTGAAGATACAAAGCGGGAGATAATTGCATCTTTTATTGAGGTGGAGTCATCTTACAAATTTTTTATGGACGTTGTTACCTCCAAGACCAAAGGAAGGCTCGATACTCTGTTGCATCTAGTAGTTTATTATTTGAAACATTCTTCTTCTACATAGAGTCCCGTGGTGATCTGGATAATGTGGTAAGGAGAGGTTTTAAGGATTGCATGGAAAGATTTTATCCAGATTTGGATATACAAGATGCATTCACCAGGGACGAGATTCCATCATACAAACTTGGTCACGGAGATTTTGGCAAGCCATTAGTGATGAGACAAAAGGTGACAAATGATGTCAATTATGATTCAAGTATATCGGTCATTATTTTCAATTCATGACATTCGAATCATCTTTTATTTTATTAACTTAATCAATTCTCTATTTTAATAGTTAATTGGTGGTATAATCATGGAGATGATACATCTCATTCGAAAGCCATCGCCATCAAGATCTTGAGCTTGATGTCTTCATCCTTTGGATGTGAGCGTAACAAGAGTACATTTGACTCGGTATTGACTCCACTCCATCAACCTAAATTTGATTAGTAATAGTACAATTTAAAATAGTAATTGATACAAATTTGTATGTTGGTCTTCAGATCCATATTGAGAAGAAAAAGGTTGAAGACAAAGAGGTTGAATGATCTTGTATACATGAGTTTAAATTCAACCTGCAGGAAGGTCAAGTTGAGAAAGAAAGAGATACTCTTTCGTCTCATCATCGTGTACACTTGGGTGAATGGATCGGAGATGTCAATGCTCAGGATGAGGAGTTTTTTCCAGATTCTGGATTGACTTGGGGTACTATAACACATGCTAGTGGTGCCGAGAAGGAGCCAACGAGGTGAACGCGACATGAGAGCTTCATCTTGAGCTCAAATGCTACGGCGATAAATGAGAGGAGAATGAGTTACATCTTGAAGACATAGAAGAAGAAGACAATTAAGAAGAAGAGCTTAAATTGGATTATGACATTGAGGATTGACTTGTCTTATTTGCTACTTGTATTATTATTTTTAGCATGTTGTATATGTTTTTGAACATTCGCTCATGCTATGTACCAAATATTTTGTTCTTAACTTGCCTTATTTTTTCTTCTTTTGTTATACTAGCTTCTTTTTTTAAGCTCTTATAAATATGAAAAATGCTAAATCTATGAATATATATGAGAGTATATGTATTAAAAAATTGTTTTATATATTTAAAATAATAAAAAAAATTAGAATCGACTAATGCCAGACTAAATCCGATTACTCTCCTTACTGTCGATTAACCCCTAGTCAGTGACCCTGCCTATCGGGTACCGACTGCCAACTTCTGCAACCTTGATATAGAGTCATGCTCATCAGTATCACTCCCACTTGGGAGATGATATCCTCACTTCTTGCTACCTCATCAACTGTATATCGTCCATGTTAGAAGAAAAGGTTGCTTAATCGATTGTGTTTCACAAAAAGGATATATTCTCTCTAACACCTCGCATCTTTGGTAGTGTGGACTTCGTGCATCACTTGACTCTTGGTCATGATAAGCTATCTCCTAGATCTATTAATGCATCTTCTTTTTCTACTCTCGGACCCAAAAAAGGTATCGGTACTTTGATCCTTTCAGCGAAAGTAGTGTGTTAGTGCTGATATCACATACTTTGAGTCTGTCATACATTTTTCTCCCACAGGTGACAAGATGGCATTTTTTGAGTCTGATGCTGAGGTTTAAATACCACCTGCTCATCCTGCTATTATAAACCATGTGGTAGAGACATTGCCTCGTGTATAAGTTCGCAGACCCATCACTACTCGACCACTTACTCACGTGTCTTCCCCAACATTCAGCATGCCCCAGGTAAATTCTAAGCACTTGATTTCCATTGATGGCATTGTTGTTTCCATACAATACGAAAATATGAAGGAGTTAGGAGGATAGTGCAGCTAATCAAGAGACTGTTATTCAACAGAATAATCCATCGACGGATTTGGACCAGTCTATTGCACTTCGAAAGAGAAGTACATGTGCTACATGCCCTTTCTCAGGACATGTTTCGTTGGGTGTCTATCAGAAGACTTCAAAAAGTTTGTGATGGGTTTGTTAGTTATTACAATCCTACGCTCATATTAAGCGATGTTACAGGACAGTTAATGGCATATGAGTCTATGACTATGGAAGAAGAAATGGTTGCACTATAGTCAAAAGGTGTATGGACCTTGGTTACTACCCTCGCAGGAGCCTCTTTGGTAGGCTGCACACGGATATTTACGGTGGAGCATAAAGCATATGGTAGTGTTGATCACAACAAGGTCATATTTATAGCACAAAGGTTCCCTTAGACATATGGGGTGGACCACATGACACTTACTCTTATATGGCTCATTACTCCACACTTCATATTCTTCTTTCTGTTGCAGTGGTGAAAGACTACATGCTTTCTTAACTCACTGTCAAGAATATCTTTCTGTATGAAGACCTGCAAGAGTAAGTCTATATGCAACAACCACTTAGGTTCGTTGTTGACGGGAGTGTTAGAAGATATGCATGCTCCATAAGCTATTTATGGTCATAAGCAAAACCTAGGAACAAGGTTCCAGAAGCTTTTAGACTTAATAGAGAAGCGGTGCTTCAAAAGATCAAATGCAAATCACTCACTTTTCGTATATAGTATACCACAAGGTATTTTGGTTATTTTACTATATGTTGACGACGCCATCGTTACAGGAGATGATGTGCATGGGAAGGAGAAGACAATCTTTAGACAACATTTTATCACCAAGGATCTTAGACAACCGTGATACTTTCGTGGGCTTCAAATTGCTAGGAACCAAAGAGAATGAGTGATGACTCAAAAAAAAGTATGTTATTGATCTCCTTCTGAAGACTGTGATGATAGATTGAAGACCTGCTACTAACCTATGGATCCCAGCATGAGGTCTATAATGATGACATTGATGAGGTAGATAAGAGGAGAAGCAGAGAGCTCGTTGGAAAGCTCCTACGTGTGACCATTATCACACCAACCATTTCCTTTGTTATAAGCACAATAAGTGAGTTTATGGAGAAGCCACATCAAGAACATATGGATGTAGTCTTCATGTTCCTAAGATACCTAAAGTCTTCACCAGTTAAAGGTTTACTTTTCAACAAGGGACATCTCTTGATATCACAACCTGTGCACATGCTGACTATACAAGATGTCCTACAAACAGGAAGTCAACATCAAAGTTCGTAATGTTTTTTTATAAACGGTGGGATGGGCCTCCTTTAGAGGACCATCCAAAGTTCGTAATGTTTACTGGAAGCTCACTTGCCAGAATAAAGAGCTATTGCACAAGGTAGCACTGAGATGATGAGGGGTCTGTCCTAACTGACCTAGACAGTGAAGGTCCTCTTCCTATGCATCTGCTATGTGCCAATCATGTCTCATTGTTTGTTGCCAACAATCCAACCTTCCATGAGAGAACCAAACACATATAGGTATATTGTCATTATATCAGAGACGTGATACTAACAAGGATCATTTCTACATCTCATTTCAGCTCGGCGGAACAAATAAAAAATATGTTCACTAAAGTTCTAGCTAGGGAGCCATTCCATAAGTGTTCATCCAAACTGAGCATTGTAAACATCTACACTTCAGATTGAGTAGGAGTGTTATAGGAGATATTGATTATGTTATTTCATTTTCAGTGTATTTCATTTCTCGTGTTTTTTCCTCTAGGGTTCTCCTCCATATAAAGGAGCCCTATGACCTCTGAATAAAAAAGTCTTCTATTTCTTTCCGCAGACCTCACTTGAACAAACTGATCTTTTAAATGATCATCTCTCACAGTTACAACTAGTACTTCTCCACCTCGAGCATCAACCACTGTTGCAGACCTTCTACGAAGGTCATGCAATCGGTGGTGGCCAACCTCACCACATCAAAAGCATGCACGGTCTTTGTGACACAAACCTCCACTCAAGTGAAGAAACTTTTATAATAGCCTCCAATATTCTAGATGATCTCGAGCTCCTCCAATAAACCAATGACAAACGACAAATTCCTCCTATGTTATCACCTCGCTCCTTCGCATCCTCTCCTTCCCGATCATCTACCCCCCTCTCGATCCTCTCCCTCTGCTCCATCACCTCTCCCTCTACTCCACGTTCCCTCCAACGAACCAAAGACTGAGGACCACCGACATATTCCTACCATGCTATCACCTCGCTCCTCAATATCCTCTCTCTCACTCATCTGCTCCATCTCCCTTTGGTTCCTCCCTCCCCCCCCCCCCAATCATCCCTCCACTATCCCTCTCCCTAATGATTGATCAAGGTGACTTACTAAACAGTGATTGATCTATCAAACTATCAAACCTTCTTGTTCAATCGATTGATTGATCAAGGTGACATACAAATCAGTGATTGATCTATGGAACCTTCTTGTTCAATAGATTAAACCTCAATTCTGGTAACTTAGATCGATCTAACCTCAATTTTGTTAGTTTAGAATGAATCAGAAAGTGCCACAAGGTCGATCAAAAAGGGTATACTAACCAATCGGCACATTTTAATAAAAAAAATGAAAACGGTTGGCAGGAACAACACGTGGGCTTGTTTGATCAAGCTGTCAAGTTTGATCAAACAAACCTGGTGTCTTCCTTTCAAAATCTGGTGTCTACCTGAAATCTGACCAATATTGATTAGTCAACTAACAAGTAATCCTTCCAATATCTACTTTGTAAAAACATCTCCTAACACCCTTCTATAAAAGAAAGATTAAGGTTTCATTACCGAATAAGCAAAAATATTTTCTCGAGCACCTATAGTGTAGTTCCTCAAGGCTTAAGTCATTGCAACATAAAACTATATGATAATCATTCCCTACAACCAATTTTCTAATAATATAATTTCTCAAGATCCTCTTATTATGATAATGTTTGATCTTTTTTCTTCAAAAGTTGTTTTTAGATTGATCCAGAGATGACATTTTTAATTAAAGAGCCATTGATAAAATAATAATGTTACTTTAACCTCTCATTAGGTTGTAAAAGACACTTCTATGTATTATATTTTCCACTGATAGGTGTCATGGTTTGAGCAGTTTTAAACCAGCTTTTCTACAGGTCTCCAGTTAATTCCCTTGTAAGTTACATGATTAAAGTATAAACTGGACATCCATAATCATGTCTTCCATAAAAAAACATCACATGTAGAATTACTTTGTCCAAAAGCATAGTTTGAACTAATTTGCAAATATCTAACATCATCTATTGGATGATAGTATGCCCACCTGTAAAACAAAAGCTGAGGAGGAAAGCGAAAGAGCAGCTCCAATCACTATAGCTTCATCAAGGCTTCTTATATTTACCTGTACTCGGAGTAGACATAGCTTGCTATTATAAATCATCAAATCTAATAATTACATGCATGTATTTGTTTGAAAAAGTACAATAGTTTGCTATTATAAATCATCACATCTAATAATCATATGCAGTGCACGTATTTGTTTGAAAAAGTACAATACTTTTCTATGAGAATGAACGGAAAGATCACGGTAGAATGTACATCCATAAGCATTAATTCACAAATCCTGGATTCAGGTTTCCCGTTTTCTTTTTTATTACTATCCATTGAGTCGAAGTCATTGTGTAATTTGGACTTAATCTTGTTCTTAAATAGTGTTAGAGTTTAAATCCTAATAATCATTACTTTTTTGGAATAATTGAAATTAGAACCACACACACGTGCACTCCAACCACTGTCTTCCTCACTAGCTAGCCATGGTTGCATGGCGCTAAAAGTTATCAGTATCGGTTGAACACACCCCGTGCCAATTTTACTTGTTAATAACCATGGTTATTGTTGCCAATAGAGGCTGTCAACACCACCTTCCAAAGCTGGCCCTTTTTGTGACTCCCATTGTAGGCTGATGAGAGTAGAAACATCCTTGTCAGATAGCCTACATTATAGTCAAAATGAGGCCCATACACTGGACGCATACCTTAGCACAATCCAGACCTTCCGCACACAGACCCACAACTTAGCTCAAACTATATAATGCTAAATTTTCATCATCTGGTTCAGAGTGGCAGTCTGTCGATCCCACTAACTCAAAAGTGTAGGTCATCCACTAAATTTTCATCATCTGGTTCAGAGTGGTACTCCAACCACCCTCTTCCTCACTAGCTAGCCATGGTTGCATGGCGCTAAAAGTTATCAGTATCGGTTGAACACACCTTGTGCCAATTTTACTTGTTAATAACCATGGTTATTGTTGCCAATAGAGGCTGTCAAGACCACCTTCCAAAGCTGGCCCTTTTTGTGACTCCCATTGTAGGCTGATGAGAGTAGAAACATCCTTGTCAGATAGCCTACATGATAGTCAAAATGAGGCCCATACACTGGACGCATACCTTAGCACAATCCAGACCTTCCGTACACAGACTCCCACAACTTAGCTCGAACTATATAATGCTAAATTTTCATCATCTGGTTCAGAGTGGCAGTCTGTCGATCCCACTAACTCAAAAGTGTAGGTCATCCACTAAATTTTCATCATCTGGTTCAGAGTGGCACTCCAACCACTCTCTTCCTCACTAGCTAGCCATGGTTGCATGGCGCTAAAAGTTATCAGTATCGGTTGAACACACCCCGTGCCAATTTTACTTGTTAATAACCATGGTTATTGTTGCCAATAGAGGCTGTCAACACCACCTTCCAAAGCTGGCCCTTTTTGTGACTCCCATTGTAGGCTGATGAGAGTAGAAACATCCTTGTCAGATAGCCTACATGATAGTCAAAATGAGGCCCATACACTGGACGCATACCTTAGCGCAATCCAGACCTTCCGCACACAGACTCCCACAACTTAGCTCGAACTATATAATGCTAAATTTTCATCATCTGGTTCAGAGTGGAAGTCTGTCGATCCCACTAACTCAAAAGTGTAGGTCATCCACTAAATTTTCATCATCTGGTTCAGAGTGGCACTCCAACCACTCTCTTCCTCACTAGCTAGCCATGGTTGCATGGCGCTAAAAGTTATCAGTATCGGTTGAACACACCCCGTGCCAATTTTACTTGTTAATAACATGGTTATTGTTGCCAATAGAGGCTGTCAACACCACCTTCCAAAGCTGGCCCTTTTTGTGACTCCCATTGTAAGCTGATGAGAGTAGAAACATCCTTGTCAGATAGCCTATATGATAGTCGAAATGAGGCCCATACACTGGACGCATACCTTAGCACAATCCAGACCTTCTGCGCACAGACTCCCACAACTTAGCTCGAACTATATAATGCTAAATTTTCATCATCTGGTTCAGAGTGGCAGTCTGTCGATCCCACTAACTCTGAAGTAAATCGCGTGGTGAATCCCGTATTGGGATCTCACCCTACCTCTTATAAAAAAAAGGTGTAGGTCGTCCAAAACTAACTGGGAACCTTCCCAGGAATCACCACCTTGCTATTTCAACCTTGGCCATTTTTTTCACATGATTGGGTTACTCTTGTGATATCGCCGTCAGTTTTCTGCTTGTGAAATCAACAATCTTTCCATGCAACTCGACATCCTCCATTGCTTCATACTCAGTTATTTTAAGATCTTTGAGACCCCTTTCATGTTGCATAGAATGAAACAACTGGGTAAAGTTTCCTTTATATCATAGTCTTTTTATATACTTGCAGTTATACAAACTCATCTATTTTGCACAGCTTCTGGACTGTGCAGTGTGCTGTAGCTAAGCAGTTGCTTGCCATCAGCAAATGCTACTTTTTGGAACCTTGTGTTTAGATAGAAGCCGTTTTTATTTTGTTTTATATATTTTGCTTGTACAACAGTGTTTCACAATAAATTGTTACTGCATGTTTTCTTTACCAACCATACATAAATCGCTGTTTTCCTTTTCCGTGTCTTACATGCTACAGCATAAGAAAGCGACTCTTTAAAAATCTAACACAGTTATTTTATTTTAATATAAATGCTGACATGCCAATTCCGGTTACATTTTTTCCGGTGAAATTGTTTTTGTACAGTGTTCATTTTCGTCATTCCTTATTTTAAAAAATCATTTTAAAACCATATGGTTAAAAGTGTACAAGTCAATCATTTTAATTCTTTTATCTATTTTTCTTTTGAAAAAAGGAGGGTGAAGCCACGAGTTGGGACTCACCTCAAATCAAAAACGAAATCAAGTTACTAAGTGTCCTGGCCATATGGAGGGCATTGGCATGTTCAAGCACCTTATCCGAGTAGAAGCATTGACCACAGAAGATGAGCTCACTTCTAGGTTTCTAGCACACCAAATGACCCACAGAAGCGCAAACGGAAGAAAGCGGTCATTGCGGGCGTTGCGCCAAAATCACTGCACGGAAGTCCAAAAAGACAAGAAATCCTTTGTTCCAAGCCACAAGATACCAACCTGATCCCATATTTTTGTCCACAGTCCACAGCAGAAGAGATAGTCAATATCCTATGTGTCGCCTACACATCTTGGACAAGGAGGCAAATTTCTTAGTAGTGTACTTGAAGAACATAACTCTTCGAATATGGTCCCAAAAATGTTAATTCCCTAAATAGTGTATGCAAATCGCATGGAATCTATGAGATATACATGTCGCATATATAAAATACGACACTTGTACAATAATAAATCAAAGTTGATATTTTTTGACATTTAATAATGTTGTGAAAAAATGAACAGCTTCATGAGACCCCAGGGCTCTCTTATAAAGGAGAAAAGCCTTGGGTAAATAGCAAGAGAGGTACATAAAGAAAATAAAATAAGGAATAACACAAAAGATGCACGGTAATCTCAACACTTTCCCTCAAGCTGGAGCATATATGTCTATCATGCTCAGCTTGGAACATCTTTGGAAAGGACCTCTAGTAAGAGCTTTGGTGAATATATCAGCAGTCTGATCTCCAGTACAAACATGAGAGGTGGATATGAGATCCTTCTGGATCATGCCTCTGGTACAGTGGCAATCCACCTCTATATGCTTTGTACGTTCATGAAATGCATGATTATTTGCAATAAAAAGTGCTTCCTGATTGTCACATAGAGGTTGCATAGGAAGATGTACATCAACTGCAAGATCTATCAAAACCGACCGCACCAACATCATCTCTGTGCTTCCCTGAGCCATGGCCCTGTATTCGGACTCTGCACTAGATCTAGCAACCACTGTCTGCTTCTTACTTTTCCATGACACAAGTGAGCTGCCAATAAATATAGCATAGCCAGAAGTAGACTTCCTGTCCCTAGGGCATTCTGCATAATCTGCGTTTGCATATGCTGCTAAATCAAGAGAAGTGCTTCTGTTGAATATAAGACCACTTCCTGGTGAAGATTTCAAATATCTCAAAACCATATAGACAACATCCATATGAACATTCCTAGGCTGCTCCATGAACTGGCTTACTTTGCTCACAGCAAAGGATATAACCGGCATGGTGATGGTAGCATATAGAAGCTTCCCAACCAGCTCTCTGTATCTCCTCTGATCTACCTCCTCAGTATCATCATCATATAGTCTCATACTTGGATTTACAGGCTTGCACCCTGTCATGCATGTCTCTAAAAGAAGATCAGTAACAAACTTCCTCTGGGTCATCACAAGACCACATTGGTTCCTGGCGAACTCTAATCCAAGGAAGTATCGAAAATTGCTAAGGTCCTTGGTCACAGACTGCTGACCTAGGAACTCCTTGGCAACTTGAATGCCCTGCTCATCATCACCCGTGACAATAATATCATCAACATAGACGAGAATAGCAACAATACCTCTCTGTGTCCTCTGAATAAAAAGTGAGTGATCCGTAGTAGACCGGGCAAACCCCTGATGCTCTATCAATTCTGAAGCTTCTGGTACCATGCTTTAGGACTCTGCTTTGGGTCGTAGATCGTCTTGTGGAGCCTACACACTTTCTGAGACTCCCCCTCAGCAGTAAACCTTGGTGGCTTCTGCATAAAAACCTCCTCCTGTAGATCTCCATAAAGAAATGCATTCTTCACAACAGGTTGGTAAAGAGGCTAGTCCCTTGAAACAACAACTGATAGGAGAATGCGTAATGTCGAGTGTCTGGCCACTGGAGAGAAGGTATCCTGATAATCCACCCCATAAGACCGGGTGAATCCACGTGCTACAAGCCTTGCCTTGTAGCAATCCACACTGCCATCTGCTCGCTACTTCACCGTAAATATCCATTTGCATCCTACAACAGATGCATCTGGAGGGGCAGATACAACACTGCAGGTACCATGAGACTGCAAAGCGGCCATCTCCTCTTCCATGGCAAGTCACCAACTGCTATCCTGTATGGCCTCCTGATATATTCATGGTATAGTAATAGTTGAGAGGCCCATAACAAACCTCATGTGCTCCTCTGAAAGATGGTCCACGGAAACATGCGCGGCTAGAGGGTACGTGGCACAGTTGCGACATGGCTTCCTCAAGGAAATTGGTACATCGAGGTCATCAGCCTCTTTGTTCTCTGGTATCAGCTCATCTTGTGTAATATCATGTGGATCAAGCATAACACCAGAGCCATTAGTAGAAACAATGTGTTCACTACATACCTGGGGCGTGCTGGATTAGGGGGAAGGCACGGGAGCAAAGAGGCGAGTAGAGGACCTGCAAATGTAAAATTGAGGTAAGAACTGAGGGAGCGTAGATGGAGGTGGAGGTGGAGGTGACTGAGACTCAACATGAGAAGTTCTTGGTGGAGATGACAGAGGTGGTGGAACAAATATGTTCTCACCAGAGTCAGCATTAGGCAACATGTCACCTGTAGGAGAAAAATACATAATAGACTCAAAAATGTGACATCAACACTCACATAATATTTTCTTCCAACAGGATCAAAACATCTTTACCCTTTTTGGGTACGAGAATAGCCAACGAACATACACTTGACAGTTCTACGAGAGAGCTTGTCACGACCAAGAGTAAAATTGTGGACAAAAGCCACAGATCCAAAGACTCTTGATGTAAGTGAGAATAAGTCCTTCTCAGAAAATGCAATCAAGAAAGGATTTTTTCTCCAAGCATATTAGACGACATGCGGTTCACCAAGTAACATGCAGTAAGAACTGCATCACCGCAGAAAGAATGAGGAGCTCGACTCTAAATCAAAAGAGTCCTCGTGACATCTAAAAGATGACGATGATTGTATTCAGCAACACCATTTTGCTGCAAAGTGTAAGCACACAAAGTCTGATGAACAACAAAGCACACAAAGTCTGATGAACAACACCAATAGATCTAAGAAAATAAGACAACTGTAAAGTAGAAAACTCCAAGGCATTGTCAGTACGAATAAATTTCACATTAGCAGAAAAATGTTCTTAATCTCAATAAGAAAAGATTTAATAACAGGACTTCAAACTTATTCTTCATTAGGAATACCCAAGATAATCTAGATCCACAACAACCATATAAAACCGAGGTCCCTGACGATCAGGAACACGACTAGGACCCCAGAAATCAAAGTGAACCAACTCAAACAACTGACCACTGTGACGACTCTGATGACTCGGAAAAGAGGAACGATGGTGCTTCCCAAGCTGATACACCTCACACTCTAAGGTAATACGGGTAGAGATCTGTGGGAGGACATGGCACAACTTCTGCAGAGGAAGGCGTCCAAAGTGAATATGCCACATGAAAGGAGAAACAAATCCAGAAGGGATAGTAGCAGCATCAGCATGCAGAGGCTGGACAAGTCTGTAAAGTCCTCTTTACTCACAACCACATCCATTCATCCTGCTCGCGAGTATGTCCTGAAGCACAAGAGAAGAGGGGTCCAATATGGCATGACAATGTAAATCTTTTGTAATCTGTCTTACAGAGAAAAGGTTCATCTGAAATGCTGGAGCATAGCCCTCCCAACAGGCAACGCCGCCCCCAGGGTTCCAAGCGGCTTAGCCCCATCATACCGCCTCTCCAATCATTTCCAGGCGGTGATGGGCGCTCCTCTCTGTCCCTTCAAGTTGTGGCTATCCAAGGCGTTGACCCCCTCCTTCTAGGCGGCGACAGACCTCAAGCAACCTCTACGAGGCCGTTTTCGATGCTCCATGCGGAGAGAATCTACTGGCGGTGGAAGAAAGAGGAACCCCGTCAGGGGGTTGCGATTCGAAGAGGGTTCCCAGATGGGAACCCAAAATAAGGGTAGCCTGATTGGGACGTGCGTGGTTTGTAAAAAAAACAAGAAGAGGAGATGAGAGAGAAAGCCCAAGTGGGCTATGACTGCATTAAAGAAGGAAGGGGGTTCTGCTATAGTCAGCCCAATTGCAAAAAAAAGTGAGAGAGAGAGAGAGGGGAAAAGAGCAGCAGTCGTTGGACTGCTGCAAATTGGCCTTTTTTGGGCTGAGATATTTTTTCCAAAAAAGAAGAAAAATTTTGAGAAAAGTTGCGTACAAAAGAAAAGTAGTACGCATGAAAAAAGGAAAACATGAAAAGTCGTAAAAAATAATAAAAAATGAAACAACTTATTTTAAAAAAACACAACAACAACAACAAAGCCTTTTCCCACAATTAACTTATTTTTTTTATTTTAAAAAAACGATTCAAAAAAATGTGAGAAAAAAGCTGAACAAATGAGATCGGCTTATTCATCTTTTCTCCTCATTTCTTATCTTCTCCCAACTTTGTCGATGTCATTAGTTTTCGACAAGTATGGGAGAGAGAGGGAGCATTGTGTAGAATGACAGGTATGTTCCAGATTCTAATGTCAAATTCCAAACCAACTAGATTTTCAGAGTCTACAGTTCAGTTTCTGACTCTACGGCATGGTTCAGAGTCCAAGATTGATGCACTCCATCTTTGAATGACCCATTTTCTTCGAGTTCTCCAGAGATAGACTCCTTTTCAGATGTGCACATGTTTGCCATCATTTGTCGTGATCCCCATCTTTTATTTTGGGCAGAGTTTTCATGTGTTCCCATAGGGACTCAGGAGTAGAGATCCCATTCCCTGTGCCTTGTGGGCCAGGGTTTTCATGTGGTTTCATAGGAACTTCAAAGTAGCGATCCCATTCTCTGAGTCAGTATGGGAGAGACCCAGTTTTCCGACGATGAGACTTTTTCAGACTCCATTCTCTAGCAACCGTGGACTCCGACGGGGATGTCTCCACAGTTTTTTTCAGTTTGCCCTTTTAGAGATGGAGCAGTTGTCTACATTATTGTGGCGGGCCAGGGTTCTCAAGTGGAGACTCATTTCAGTTGCAGTGACTCTGACAGGTACAGTACAGAGCACATGCTCTCCGACGAGGAGATTCAGTTTGACTCACACTTCAGCCCGTTTATTCCTCACCTGCACGGCATGAGAAGCAATGCCCTCGACAACAACCGACAATTGTGTGTGTTGAGTTGATATTGTCTGCAATGTCTTGTTTTGTGAGTTTGAGTGATTTCTTTCTGTTTGTCCAAGCTGAGCATCTCATGCTTTAGCTAGAGGGGGAGTGTTAGAGTATGCATCATTTATATGTGTAGATGGGTAAATGGATCCTTCCAAGATCCATTTACCATATCCAGATTTTAATCCCACATCTACCAGTGGTTGGACTTGGAGGATCTGTGGAGGCTATATAAGAAGCCCCAGACCTCCTGTATCTAGTGAGAAAGTGCAATGTAACATATGGCCCTTTGAGGCCTTCTCCCGTGGTTTCATCCCACTCCTTACGGAGTAGGGTTCCACGTAAAATCCAGTGTTCTTCAATGTTTATTTCTATCTTTGATATCAACTTCCGCATTCGTTATGTTCTAACGCATAACAACAAGAGAAGCCATTTATAGGTTAACTGCACATGGATGGTAGTTTGGCATCGCTGGGACATCTCCCCGGTGAAGACAAATGTGTGTGCCATTGATAAGATCCTTGTGGGAGTTTGTCCCCATACATGGATAACCTTTCGGCGGCTACATTAGTTATGGGAGAGGTTATCAAACTTTTTGGAAGTGATGTGGTTAATTTCGAGCATCAAAGTTTGTATCCATGGTCTTTCGGAAGAGAAATCAAAGAAACAAATCCAAAGCGATAAAAGGCTTGACATGTATGTATTTAATTAGAGAAGACCATTGCTTCACCATCGGTCCAAAATCACCCACCATCTAATGATGGTTTGGCATCATTAACATCTTCGTGATGAAGATAAATGTATGTGTAATTGATATGATCATTGTGGGAGTTTATCCCCTGAACATGGATAGCCTTTCAGTGGTTGCATCAATTGTGGGAGAGGTTATCCAAGCTTCTTTTGGGAGTGGTGTGGTTAATTCGAGCATTAAAGTTTGTGTCCATGGTCTTTCAGAGAGGAATAGAAGAAACTAATCCAAAGCAGCAAAAGGCTTGACGTGCACAGAATTCATTAGAGAAGGCCATTCCTTTGTGATGGTTCTGAAGTAACTCACTAGCGGTGCGTAATCAAAGTTAATGAGCCCCCTTTCTACGTTGAGATTTTAAATTTTTGAAGGCATTGCCATTGATTGGTGAATGGAAGGATTTCTTGGCTGATGGCCACATCAATCGATCTTCATTGGAAATGATGGTTGTACTTAACTTAGCATTTACATCATCATCTTTTATTGATGTGGAATTTAACAAGGTATCGCTTAAATTATGTTATCAAAGGAAGGTCGACAAGCCTTCACTTTGGCTGATACGTTGAATGGGTGTCCCTTGTTGCTAGATGCAGATTGTATGACGGAGCAAGTTCCGAAGCATGTAGTGTAGGAGGTGGTGAGACTAGCGACAAGCTGCTGGTTGGCACTGATTGAAGCGAGGATAGAATGCGTAACAATGTGCTTCAGAAATGAGCATGAGGCATTTAACACGTTGGCTTACGACTATGCATGGCATAGGTGCATTCAAGGCCACCACTCATGTTACTTACTCAATGTTGGCGACTATTTTGATTTCCTTGTGGATAGTTGAAGGGTTCATTATGGGAAAGGTGGTTGTTTCTCCTTTCGTTCGCCATCTTTAGCGCATGCTTGAAGACCACCACCTTTATTGTGCCCTAATAATGGCACACCACCTATAACAACAACAACAAAACCTTGTCCCACGTTAAGTAAGGTTGGCTACATGGATTCTTTGCCTCTATTTAGATCTATCTTATATCATTCTCAGGTTTGATTCATTTAACTAGGATCCATTCGGATAGTTACATTCCAATACTTCTTAGGCCTTCCTTGCCCTCTCTTAGCCAACTCAACATCCCAAATCTCGCATCTTTTAACTGGTGCATCAACTGACCTCCTTTGCAAATGACCAAACCATCTTAAGATGTCTCTCTCATCTTATCCTCTATCGGAGCTACACCGACTTTCCTTCTTATTGTATCATTTCGAATATGATCTTTTCGTGTATGACCATACATCCATCTTAGCATTTTCATTTCTAGTAACATCATTCTCTGTACATGTCTATGATTCACAGGCCAACATTGAGATCCATAGAGTATACCATATCTCACGGCTACTTTATAATACTTTGATTTTCAGGGAAATTTTCTTATCACATAAAACTGTATATGCCCCTCTCTATTTTAGCCAACCTGTATTTATTCTATGAGTAACATCTCCATCGATTTCCCTATTGGTAGAGTTTGCGACACATGTATAAATGGGTAATTGGATCCCGTCAGGGTCCAATTACCACATTCATAGGTTTAGACCCACATCTACTATGAGTGAGACTCAATCTTACTGGTGGGGCTATATAAGAAGTCTCAAACCACTTGTAATAGAGAGAGAAAATGAATAACAGAGTATCATGCCCTTGAGAGGCCTTCTTTTGTGGTTTCGTCTTGCTCCTCACGGAGTAGGGTTCCATGTAAAATCTCTATGTTCTTTCCATTGTTTATATTTTTTGTCTCTGATATGTTTCCGCACTACCATTTTCTACATGGTATCAGAGAGGGTTCGATTCTTGAGGATATATTTTATGTTTGTGTGTTCAAGATTTGATTATCAAAGTGGGTTCAGTTCTTGGATTTGGTTTGCTTATGAAGAGTTATTGTTGATTATATTCTTTTCCAAGATCTATTCAAGTTCAAGAGTTCTGTTTAAAACGATTTTGTTCTTGAAGATCATTTACATTATGCAAGTTCTGAGGATAGTCATCAAGTTCAACAAACTAGGGTTTGATGAAACTCTAATTCTATGTTGCTATCGCCAGCTTTAATTGGATAGACCGTCATCTCCTATTAGTCTTAGGAATATGATGAAACCCTAAGTCGAGCCACAACAAGGAGATCATCATCGCCATGTTGATGATCTGCTCCATCAACTTCCGTGGTTAGAAGAAACATGAAGGAAGGTCTCTCGATGAAGCCCTTGCGATGTCGGCTACGAGCAAAGCACTGCATCCATCATGACATGATTTCGAGACCCTCGATATCACCCTTATGTTCTCCTTTAGCAAGATCTCATCTCTACGTGATGTGCACCATCCAAGTAGACGGAAGAGCGAATGTTGCCCTCTTCCCAGTTCCAGCATATGCATCTTCCAGCCTAGGCGAGCACATATTCCAACCCCTGTGTGCGAAGGCATGCTCCAAGTTCTACATCGCTCCAGCAGGCAACGCTTTCCCCCCTCGCGCGGGTGTCCAACTTCCAAACAATGCCCTCGATCTCTTGCAAGAAGGTGCAACACCCTGATCTCTCTTCCTAATGGACCCCATCACCCCTCCTCCCGATTTTTTGCGGTAACAATTGCGCAACGAAGCCGTCGCTAAATGAAACCCCATCAATCATCAAGCGATGCACGAGCACCCTCAGGTGCTTTCTTCTTCTTCGGGAGACAGTGTCTAGGGTTCTACTGGTAACCCATCTCTCACACGTAAAAGAAGGGGCCCGACACCCCTCATTTGAATGAGGGGGTGGTCCGAGGGGGCCGAGTTTATGGGTCCAAAGTTAGGCCTCACTGATTTAAAAAGAAAGGCCCGGTTAAAAAAGCGAAAGGGAAAGGGTTAAAAGGAGGAAGAGGTATCATATAAAAAATGTAGAAAAAAGGAAAGGAAAAGGCAAAAATATTGAGATGACTTAAAAAAAGAGATTGTTTTTTCTCCCTAGTCCCTACAGATTGCTTTTATTTCCCTATCTTTAGGTCTTCTCCCTACTTGGTCGACGTCATTGTTTTTCGACAAGTATGGGAGAAAGGGGGAGTATATGTAGAGCATTCCAATTCAGACTCTACATACAGATAATCAGATTCATACACTACAGATTGTTTCAGACTTCAGTTCGTGGTGCACATGTACATGCACGATCATTATTTGAGAGGTGCCCATCTTTGATTTGGACTCAGAGTTTTCATGTGATATATAAGGACTCCGGAGTAGAGATCACATTCTTCGAGCCAGTGTAGACTCAGTGTTTTCATGCGGATTCATTAGGACTCCGGAGTAGAGATCCCATTCTGAGACAGTATGGGAGAGACCCATTTCTCCAACGAGGAGACTTTCGGAATCCGTTCACTAGCGATTGTGGATTCTGACGAGGATGTTTCCATGACTTTTTCTAGTTTGACCCTTCAGAGAGACGGGGTAGTTGCGAGGCAGAGTTCTCCAGGTGGAGACTCATTCCGGTTTCAATGACTTTGACTGATACAATACATGGCATATGTTCTCTGACGAGGAGACCCAGTTCAGTTCACACTCCAAACCTTCAGTTCCTCTTCACCAGCATGGTATGAGAAGCAACATCCTCAGCACATAGCCAGCAGAGTTTGCGTTGAACTGATATTGCTTGTAGTGTCCTATACTGCATGAGAGCGTGATTTCTTTCTATTTGTCCAAGCTGAACATTGCATGCTCCAGCTTGAGGGGGAGTGTTAGAGTATGCGTCACATGTATAAATGGGTAATTAGATCCCTCCAGCGTCCAATTACCACATCCACAAGTTTATCCCTACATTTATTGTAAGTGGGACTTGATCTTATTGGTGGGGCTATATAAGAAGCCCCATACCATCTATAACACAAAGAGAAAGGAATAACATAGTATCCGGTCCTTGAGAGGCCTTCTCCCGTGGTTTCATCTCGCTCTTCACAGAGTAGAGGTTCACGCAAAATCCTGGTTTTCTGTCATTGTTTATATTTCTTTTTTGAAACAATCTATTTATATTTCTTTATATCTGATACATTTCCGTACTATTGTTTTCTACACCCATTATGTTGTAAAGTTAATCCCAAATATCTAAAAGAATATTTCTTCTGAATGTTATTGTCGCCAATCATCACTGCTTCCATCAAATGTGCACTCCATATATTCAGTTTTAACCCTACTTATACGAAATCTTTCTCTAAGACACGCCTTTAAAATTCAAGGTTCTCATTTTTTCCATCTCTAGTCTCATCAATTAACATAATATCATCGGCGAACAACATTCATCAAGGCATCTCATCCTAAATGTTATTAGTCAACTCGTCCATAATCAATTTAAAAAAGAATGGACTTAAAGCTGAACCTTGATGCAAACCGATGCTGATGTCAAAATAGTCAGTCTTCCCAGAGTGGATCTGTACACAAGAAGCCCTATCATACACATCCTTTATAAGGTTAATGTAAGCGACATGTACTCGTTTCTTCCCCAAAACTCTCCACAATATCTCCCGCATGACTTCATCATAAGCCTTCTCCAAATCAATACAAATCTTATAGAGGTTCTTCTTTTTAGCTTTATAAATCTCCATTTCTCCTCAATAGGTGGACAACTTCAATAGTTGATCGACCTTGCGTGAACCCGAATTGATTATCTATTACTTTGGAAACTTGCTTTAACCTTGTTTCGATCACACATACCCAGATTTTCATAGTATGACTCTCATCAATTTGATACCTCTGTAATTCGTGTACTTTTGAATGTCTCGTTTATTCTGATAAAGAGGCACCATGATGCTTCTTGTCCATTCTTCATGCATTTTCTTGCTTCACTAAATTATATTGAATAAATTTGTAGCCAAGTCAAATCACGTTCACTTAGAACTCTTTAAACGTCTATAGGAATGCCATCGGATCCTATACCTTTCGTAGATTTCATAACTTTTAAAGCCTCCTCTACTTCCTTTATTTGTCTATAGCTTAAGCACGATTCATCTAACTTTCATTACCAGCTAGGTCTCTCAAAGTGATCTCTTTATTCACTTCCTTAATGAAAAGCTTATGGTCCTCTCGAGTTCTGCTTCCATTTAGTCTATTTATCATTCTGAGTAGCAAGCACATGTCATTCATCCTTAATGCATCTCACTTGAGAAAGATCTTTGATCTTTCTCTCTTGCTTTGGTCAATATGAATATATTCTTCTGATCCTCCTTAGATTCAAGATTTTTGTACAAAACCTGATAAGCTTTTGAATTAGCTTCATTTACCGTCTTCTTTGCTTCCTTCTTCATTATTTTGTAGTTTGTGACAGTTTCCTCTGTTCGCTCCTTATACATAGTTTTAAAGCAAGCTCTTTTGATTTTAAGCTTCTTTTGTACCCCTTTACTCCATCACCAAGCCTCTTTTTGGCCTGGAACTCCTCCTTTAGACTCACCTAACATCTCTTAGGCCACCCTTCAGATACAAGATGCTACTACCTCCCACATCTCGTTTGCTCTTCCGTTACAATCCCAAGACAAGTCTTCTTAAACCTTCTCCTTGAAGCTTGCTTGCTTCAATTGAAGATTTCAATAATATGGTTATAATGATCTTAGGAACCATCCTTTTCTTTACCAATCCTTCTATTTGCACGTCCACGACTAGCATGCAATGTTGAGATATTAAGCTCTCTCTCGGGATTACTTTGTATTGTTTGCAACACAATCGATCTCTTCTCCTCATCGTAAATTAATCTATGTTTTAGTCAGGCCACCCTTGTAAGTAATTAAAGGCCCATCCCTCTTCTTGAAGAGAGTGTTTGCTATGAAAATGTCACAAGACTTTACAAAATCCAGAATAACTTTTCCTCTTTATTTCTATCCTCGAAGCCACAATGTCCATGAACACTAGCATACCCTGAAGCATCATTTCCCATATGCCCAATTAAGATCTCCACTTAGGCAAATCATTTCTATTTGTCGGATTCCTTGCATTATCTTATCGAAATCCTCCCGAAAAGCTTGTTTATGCTTTCCCCTAAACCAATTTACGGTGCATAAACTGAGATGATATTTAAAATTTCTTCTTCAAGCACTAATTTTAGCAAAATAATCCTATCCCCTCAGCCACACTATCCTTTAAATCCTTGTGAACAACCACTCAGCACCATTTCTTTTTTTGAGACCAAAAAGGAGGAAACACGCTATGGTGTCTACGTCTGGTTTATTAAAAATAAATAGTGGAAAGATACATGGTTACTGTAGAGACCGATAGTATTATATGTTTTGTACCTTTCCATAATTTCTTATTATTCTCTGGACTACTATGTATTTTACCCGTGAGGTCTCTCCCTATATAAGAGAGCCTAGGGTTCCCTTGAATAATGAATCATTCACTTTTTCCAACATGGTATCAGAGCCAAAACCCTAGGGCTCTCCCACCCGCCGCCGCCCCCCCCCCTCTCCACCCCGGCCCGCCTTCGGCCTACGGCCTCCAGCCTCCGACCCCAGCCCCGCCTCCCGCCCGACCCCCAGGCCCCGGCCCCCGTCTCCAACGCCTCGGCCCCCAGGCCCTGGCGCCGGCCCCCAAGCCCGGTCCCGGCACCCGCCCGCCAGTGCCGGATTCGGCTCTCTTGCCGTGCGCCGGCCCCGTCCCTCGTTCCGTACGCCGGTCTCATCTTGTCGGCTTCACCGTAGCCGGCGCCCGCCCCCTCCTATGACTCAGCCGTAGCCGCCTCCTTCGCCGTATCCATGGATTTGGGTGTGTAACATCTACATACACACTCAAATCCTATGCAGTTCGTGTAGACACCTGTCTCTTTGTCTACAAACCCTAGTACTTCATCTCCGGCGTTATGTCAGACTCCAAAGTTGATATGCCCTCCATAGGCGCGTTCAAAGGTCCAGCGCCGATAGTGAAGATGGATGGGACGAATTATGAGCTCTGGACGATGCAGTTCATGAGCCTCATGAAGTCAAACGGTAAGAAGCATATTCTTACCGAGGAAGAGCTGGAAGATAAGACAGGGATATATGCCTTGTGGGAGGCTGATGATTCGTATGCCAAGATTTGGCTGTCAGGCACAAAGTCAATGGAGATTGTCAATGATGTCCTCCATCAGCCCACTGCCAAGGCAATGTCGGATATTCTGGCTGCAACGTATTCCTTAGTGCGGAATGAGACCAAGATGTTACAGCTTCAGCATGATATATTCACAACGAAGCAGAACGGCAAACATTTCACTCCTTGTACACGTCCCTGAGAGGAATGTTTGAGAAGCTATACAGTACCATTCCACTCACAGCGACTCCTGAGCAACAGAAGACATTTCGGAATGCCACCATGGTGGGCGTTCTACTTGCAGCCCTAGATCCTAAGTATGAGGCCGCCCGCTCTCAGATTTTGACCGATGTAGTTATTCCTCCAATGGAGGATGTTTACCGGAGGCTCAGTCGCATATCAGTTTCTTCCAGCTCATCTACTCCACCGCTATCGGCGATGGCAGTATCACGTGGGAGAGGTGGTCAGTTTTCTGGTCGTGGACGTGGAACCCGTGGTAGAGGTGGTCTCATTCGTCAGCCATGTTCGTACTGTCACCGCACAGACCACTCGGAGGATACATGTTACTCTAAGCATGGGTTCCCAGCATTGGCGCGTGTAGCCGAGCATGCTCTGCCCCAGTCAGCATCCAATGCAGACAATCGTTTCAAGGAGCTTGTGGCACGTCTACGTGATATTATGCCACAATCATCTGCTGATTCTTCTGGTGGGCCTTCAGATGCCAGTTTCTCTGCTACTGCTAGTACCTCAGGTAGTGCTACTGCATTTACGTCTTGTCATGATATATCTGATTGGATTATAGATTCTGGTGCCGCACATCACCTCTGCCGATATCGAGAGAGACTTGAGTCCTACAGGGACATTCCCCATGACCGTTCAGTACAGATCGCAGATGGTACTCATTCCCCCCTTGTTGGACGGGGGGAGGTCTTCCTATCGCCTTCTATGCGTCTACAGAATGTTCTACATGCTCCTCAGTTCTCCATGAATTTGTTGTCTATTAGTCAGATTACGAAGGATTTGCACTGTCGTGCTATATTTGACCCCTCTTCTCTTATTTTTCAGGACATACTAACGGACAGGGTAATTGGCTGTGGCTCTGAGCAAAATGGTTTGTATCGGCTGGTCCGGAATTCTTATACAGGTGTCTCTTCTCATTCCGCCGGACCAGTATCTCCGTACACTTGGCATCTTCGTTTTGGTCATCTCCCACTCCAGAAAATGCGACACCTTCTGCCTCAGATCTCTCCATGTTCTTCATTTCGTTGTGAAGCGTGTCGGTTGGGAAAGCATCATCGGTCTAGCTTTCCTAGTCGTCAGGGTCGGAGCAGTCGCTCCCCGTTCGAGTTGTTTCACATTGATACTTGGGGTTTGAGTCGTGTTCCCGATCATCAGGGACACATGTTCAATCTAGTTGTAGTGGATGATTTCTCTCGTGTATCTTGGGTCTTTCTTTTAAAGAGTAAATCTGAAGCAGGAGATGTGATTAAAAATTTGATTAATGAAGTGCAGAATGTTTTTTCTTCTACTGTCAAATATGTTCGTACAGATAATGCTCTAGAATTCTGCACACAGGCCCTCTCTCAGTTTCTCTCGTCGAAGGGCATTATTCACCAAACTACTTGTGCTTACACATCTCAGCAAAATGGCGTAGCAGAAAGAAAGCACCGTCACCTTCTTGATATTACTCGAACTCTCCTTATTCAGAGTTGTGTTCTTATCTCTTTCTGGGGGGATGTTGTTCTTACAGCTTGCTACCTGGTCAATCGTATGCCGTCATCTGTCCTTAATGAGAAAATTCCTCTTTCTATCATTTTTCCTGATAAGGAATTATTCTCACTTACACCTCGTGTTTTCGATACTGTTGCATTTGTTCATCTCCTGACTCCTGGACTTGACAAACTCTCTCCTAGAGTTGTCAAGTGTGTCTTTGTCGGTTACTCTCGGACTCAGAAGGGCTATCGATATTATGACCCCATCAACAAGAAATACTTTGTCATTGCTGATGTCGCGTTCTTTGAGTCTGTTATGTATTTTTCCCCTGCAGGTGACAGGCTGGTACCATCCACTACCAACGATGATGTCTATGTGCCTCCGCCTCCTAGTTGGAGTTCACCTGAGTCCACTCCTGCTCCAGTTACTACGTCATCTTCACCACCACCATCACCTCCACCACCACCACCTCCACAACCTCCTATTCCACCTTTACCAAAATTCTATACGCGTCGGTCAGGTCTTGCTCGGGCTACACGTCAGACATCCATCACGCCTCAGGTATGTTCATATGGCATTACTACTGACGGGTCGGATATGGTACAAGTGCAGGATTCTTCATTGCAGGAGGAGACTACACCATCCAGTACAGTGGACAATGACCTTGATATTCCTAATTTCCTATTGCTATCAGGAAGCAAAAGCGGACGTGTGCATCTTATCCCTTTGCTTCCCAGGTGTCTTTTGATCGCCTCACAGGTGACTTTCTGAGATTTGCTGCAGCTTTGTCTTCCGTGGACATACCACGGACATATCAGGAGGCTATGAAGATTGATTGCTGGTGAATGGTTATGGAAGACGAGATGTGTGCCTTACAGTCTCGTGGTACATGGAGCTTGGTTAATGCTGCTCCTGATGCATCCATTGTTAGCTGTAAATGGGTATTCACAGTTAAATACCACGTTGATGGCAGTCTGGATCGATACAAGGCACAGCTGGTCGCGCGAGGTTTCACACAAACCTATGGCGTGGACTATATGGATACCTTTTCTCCGGTGGCTCGTCATTCGACTCTTCGCATTCTCTTATAAGTTGTTGTGGTACGTGACTGGACTATATCTCAACTTGATGTCAAGAATGCCTTCTTGTATGGAGATCTGTAGGAGGAAGTCTACATGCAGCAGCCACCAGGGTTCACTGCTGAGGGGGAGAAGCATATGGTGTTTAGACTTCATGAGGCAATTTATGGCCTCAAACAGAGCCCAAGGGCGTGGTTCCAGAAGCTTTCTCATCTGATTGAACAACAGGGGTTCAAAAGATCGAATGCAGACCACTCGTTGTTTATTCAGAAGTCTTCAGCAGGTACGGTTGTCATCATGGTCTATGTTGATGATATTCTGGTTACAGGATATGATGTTCAGGGAATAGAAAAGGCAAAAGCATTTCTAGGCCGTCAGTTCGTCACGAAGGATCTTGGAACCCTAAGATACTTTCTGGGGTTGGGATTTGCCAGGAATGCACAGGGTCTGGTGATGACCCAAAGGAAGTACATTACAGATTTTTTGACTGAAACATGCATGGTTGGATGCAGACCATCGAGTATTCCCATGGATCCAAGCATGAAGCTGTATGATGATGACACTGCTGAAGTAGACAAGAGGAGATATAGAGAAATGGTGGGTAAGCTCCTTTATATTACCATAACTCGACCCGATATTGCCTTTGCAGTAAGCCGGGTAAGCCAATTTATGGAGCAGCCAAGACAAGTTCATATGGATGCTATATACATGATACTGAGGAATCTAAAGTCGTCTCCAGATTCAGGGTTGATATTTCGAAAGGGCACAGATTTATCTCTTTCAGCATGTGCAGATGCCGATTATGCAGGATGCCCTAAGGATCGAAAGTCGACCTCAGGATTTGCCGTTTTTATTGGGAGCTCTCTGGTTTCTTGGAAAAGCAAGAAACAAACTGTTGTGGTAAGGTCCAGTGCTGAATCTGAATATAGGGCCATGGCGCAAGTAAGCACGGAGATGATGTGGGTTTGATCTGTGCTAGAGGATTTACATGTAGCCATACCTTTACCTATGCAACTTCAGTGTAACAATCAGGCAGCATTGTTTATTGCCAACAATCCAGCATTCCATGAAAGAACAAAGCATATTGAAGTTGACTGCCACTACAATAGAGACTTGATCCAGAGAGGCTTGATATCTACATCTCACGTGAGCTCAGGGGATCAGACTGCTGACGTACTCGCCAAGCCATTGCTCAGAGGACCCTTCCAGAGATGTTCTTCCAAGCTGAGCATAATAGACATCTATGCTCCACCCTGAGGGTGAGTGTAGAGACCGATAGTATTATATGTTATGTACCTTTACATAATTTCTTATTGTTCTCTGGAATACTATGTATTTTACGCGTGAGGTCTCTCCCTATATAAGAGAGCCTAGGGTTCCCTTGAATAATGAATCACTCACTTTTCCAATAGTTACCATTCAGGTTCCAAGACTCAAGTAGCGTCCTAATATGAAAGGTTACATTTTCAATATAAAAGTGTTGAGAATGAAAAATAACCCTGTTTCTTGCTAACTGAAATCTCCACAGACCAGCTAAAGGCAGTAGCAGCTCATTGAGCGGAAGAATCTTCGCAACAAATAATAAATCCCAATAGGAATCGCTATCATTGTGTTCACCAAATGAAGATGCGGATCCCACTAAAAAGGCTTAACCTTCAAACATGCAAAAACAAGTGATTGATGTCTTATACTGCTCTATCACAAAGCAGACATATGTATATACAACCCACGATGAATATGGAGGATCCATCTCTAGTTACTATCCACCCTCTTCTCAAAAGACACAAGTAGACAAAGATGTGTCTTGGCAAATTAAGGCTATTAAGAAAGTGGTAGTCTCGAACCAGAGCTCCTTGCAAAGATGCCACTGGCATGTCAAGCTTCCTATATGTCTGTTTGATCGCGAAAGTGCCCCCCCCCCTCCATAGCCACTGAACCTGCCCTGTAGATGGTCTCTCCAAGGAATTAATACATTCAAGCAGTGCAAAAATCTCCTCTCTTTGGTCTGAAAGTGGAAATCTAAAAGTCAACATTTAAGAGTTCCTTTCCCTATAATCAATCACCAACGCATGCTTATCGGCTGCTAGAGCAAAAAGGCATGGAAAACGTGGTGATAGCTTACCATTTTTTCTCGAGTTATCTGTCTAGAAGGTAAAGGAACATCCATCCCCAATCTTAGGTCGAAACAAATTCGTGCAATGAGGCAACAATGTACAGTATGTAGTTATCGAAAAAGATTGCAACATAAGTTATCTTCTGGACCCCATATTCTTGTGACCCATTTCAATAAGAGTGCTTTGTTCATTGTTTCCAGGCGGTGGATTCCCAAACCACCCTCCTCCTTAGGGAGAGTGATTGTCACCCAATATACTAAGTGAATTCCATTGTCTGATTGTTCCCTCTTACCCCAAAAGAATCTCCTCATAATCTTTTCTAGACGTTGCCGAACATCAACATGAAACAACCTTGATGATAAAAAGAACACTGGAATGGTACTAGCTCTGCCTTTAAGAGGACAAGATGCCCTCCTCTGGAGAGCAACACTGCCTTCCAACTAGCCAACTTCTTCTCTATCCGCTCGAAAATAGGTGACCAGTCACTGGCTCTTAACCGTCCGCTTGTTAAAGGTAGACCAAGGTAACAAATGGGAAGCAAGCCACAGGGTGTGTTCAAGGCCTCCATACATTCCTACGCGTCTTGCTCTGATAGACCAAAAGTAATCACACTTGACTTGGAATAGTTTAAATTAGGTCCTGAAAGTTTACTAAAGATGGTGAGTACAATATCCATTACCTTTGCTTCACGCTGCCTACCTTCAATAAAAATTAGTACCATTTGCATAATGTAAAAGTGGAGAAGAACAATTACCAAGAGAAAAGCTCGATGTAATGTCCTGTGCAGTTGCATGATCCACCATACGTGTAAGAACATCAACTACAATAACAAAGAGCACAGGGGCCAAAGGGCAGCCCTTTCTCACTCCCTGCTAAGGTTGGAAACAACCACCTTCTCGGCGACCATTAACTAGCACAGTGTAGGAGGTCGTAGTTACACATCTACTCATCCTAGTAATCTAGAGAATAGGACAACCTCTGTTTGGCATAGCAAACCAAAGGAAGCGCCAATCAACTGTGTCATATGCATTTGAGATATCAACCTTCCACAGTAGGCTATTTGTCTCCCTTCTCTTTTGTAGAGATAGTTTTATGTTTTATGTATTGTTTCTCCCTTTACTATTTCTTATGTCTGTCTTTTTGTAATTTACCCATATGTCTCCTCTATATAAGAGAGCCTAGGGTTCACAAGAATAAACATCTCTTTCATTTTTCCCAACATGGTATCAGAGCGACGATCCTAGGCTGGAGTTCTTGCACCCTAACCCTAGTCTCCAGGGTTTTCTGCTGAGGAGTGCCAACAGGTTTGTAGACTTCACAAGGCTACATATGGCCTGAAGCAGAGTCTGAGGACATGGTTTCAGAAGCTCTCAGATTTATTTGAGAAGCAAGGCTTTAGAAGGTTAAATGCAAACCATTCACTGTTTGTTCAGAAGACATCTGCAGGTACTGTCATTATTATGCTCTATGTTGATGGCATACTTGTTACAGGAGATGATGTGTGGGGGATACACAGAGCAAAGGAGTTTCCGGGATGTCAATTTGTCAGCAAGGATCGCCACCCTAAGGTACCAGGAATCAACAGGATCTTGTGATGACCTAAAGGAAGTACATCACAGATATGCTTGTTGAGAAAGTATCAACGTCCATTCATAAAGGTCAGAAATTCATTTATAATTGATGGCGGAGCATCTCTCGTGGCGACCGAAGGTGCGTGGTGGCGGAAGCGGAGCGCAGGCGGTGCGCGACAACGATGGGGACGCGGGATGGAGGCGGGTCTCGCATGCCAAGCCAGGTCGTAGGTGCTTCCGATGTGGTAAGCATGGCCACATCGCCTCTGCGTGTGATGCTCCGCCCCGCTACTTCCATTGTGGCAGGGTGGGACATCGCATGGCTACTTGCTGGTTCTCGCGTGAGGGAGGTCGCGCCGGACAACGCGTGGCCTCGCGGCGCTCGTTCTTGCGAGGAGATCGTGGTGCTTTGCATGGTGTTCGTGATGCTCGCTCTTTTGCGGAAGTGGTTGGCGGTGCTGGTGCAACCGAGGGGGCGTTGGGAGGTGCTCCTGCATGTGAGGCGGCTAGCGTTCCTGCACCTGTGGGGGTGGATGACTTGGGCTCTGACTCGGCGTTGGGTGTGGGAGGCGATGCGCAGGCTCGGCCCTACGCGGGCATTCCTGTGCATGGCTCGGTACCTGTGCATGGCTCGATACCTGTGGTGTCTGGTCCCTTCGATGCGGAAGTCGTGACGCAGGAGTTTTTGTTCAACAAGGAGCTTGGTGGACGGGCTGTCGTTGGTGGGGTGAGGGGGGTTGAGGTGCTGGCGGGAGGTGCAGGCGAGGGGTTGGGTGAGGGGCTGCATGGCGGCGGGGTTTTCGCGGGCAGGCGGGTTTCTTCCAAGAGACACCTTGTTGCTGTAGGTGTCAGGCTTAGTCTAGCTCTTTCCTGGGATGACATTCGCTCGACAACGATAAGATTCCTTGGCGATGACTTTGCCGGCGACTTCGTCGTCCTTGACGCGCGGCGTTGTTGTGTTCGCGGGCTCTCCCCGGTGCAACGGGAGAGCCTCTTCCGTGGCTTTGGCGGTCCTGATGTTAAGTGGCGCCCGGTTCGCGTCGCGGATGGTGCGGTGACTCTTACTGAGGTCTGTGTCGCAGAGGTGCGGGGGGTCCCATTCCTTTCTCGCACGGTGGCTGTGCTCTCAAAGGTGATCGGAAGCTGGGGGCAAGTTCTAGCTGTCCTGGATGATGGCTTAGCGCCAGGGGCTGACTGGGCCTGCACGACGATTCTTCTGGAATGTTCTCCTCGCTTTCTTGAGTCTATGGCGGGTAAGGCCATCTTCGAGCGGTTGACCATGGGCTCATGGTCTTTCAAGGTGGAAATCCTCATTTTGCCGCCGCCGCCGGTGTCGGATCCTCCCCCGCCTTCCTCGGCCTTGCGCGGTGGTCGTCCGGGCTCTCGGTCGAGGGCAGACGGCTCGGATTCTCCGCGACACGTGTCATCTGACAGGGATATAATCGAAGCGTCGCATGGGGATATATTCGAAGCGTCGCATGGGGAGGGCAGCGGTTCAGGGCTATCATTTGCAACGCCTGGGGAAGCGAGTGGCAGTCGTGATTTGGTGACGGTGGATATTCTCGAAGTGGATTTGACCCCTTCATCTACCTCCATTTGGTCGGGGGACTCTTTGCATTTGGACCAATCTGGACACGTGGCTCGGCCACCTTTCGGCTCTTCATTCGGATCTGTTGTTGTCTCTTATGGGGTTTCTAATCGGTTGGTGTCCGAACCGGCCGGGTTCTCAGAGTCCCTTTCTTGGATATCCGATTATTCCTGTCCTATGCCCATCAATTCGGTGGCCCCCAGCTCCATGGACCTTCTGGAGGACGTATACCCTCCCCCGTTCTTCTCGCTGGACTCTGCTTCAACCTTCCCCGAAGATTCCTTCGCCTTCTCCTCGCCGCGTCACGGGGGGCCCCCTCCGCGGGGTTCGTCGGGCGGTGACGGGTCTGCGGGACTTGCTAACTTCTTCGGTGGAGCATCCTTTGACGTCGTTGTGGTCAACTCTCCCCCATCAAGATTTGGACAGAGCTACAGTCGAAGGCGGATTTCCCGCCTTGGAGGCGCGTCTCACTCTTCTCCCAGCAGAGACTCTTCTTCTATCTCGCTTCGCGACGCTGTGGCTGATGCTTCAGGCTTAATTCGTTTGGCGAGGCAATCGCCTCCTGGAATTTGATACTGGCTTTTTAAACAGCAGGATTTCCTGGGCTCCCAAATGTTGTTAATGAAGATTTTGTCTTGGAATGTGCGTGGCCTTTGCGACCTTCACCGTCGCCGTATTCTGGGTGCTCGTCTTTTGGAGTGGGGTTGCGACGTCGCTTTTATACAAGAATCCAAGTTGGCTGTGCTGGATGATGATTTATGGCGGTCCTTTGGTGCTGGTGGGTTGGACGCGTTTCGCTCGTTGGACGCGAACGGCGCGAGCGGCGGTTTATTTGTGGCTTGGCGCTCTTCGCGCCTCTCTTTCTCATCCATGAGGATCGGGCGTCACTCCCTTTCCGTGGTGCTGACTTTATCTGAAACTAATATGCGAGCCGCCTTCACTTGTGTTTATGGGCCAAATTCTCACATCGCCCGCAGGGATCTTTGGGAGGACCTTCGGGAGGACGCGCTTGCTTTTGGTGATTTGCCTTGGCTTTTGGGGGTGACTTTAATGTCACATTGCTCTCGCAGGATCGTCCCCGTGCTCGTGGGGGCAGCGATCCCGGTTCTGGGGACTTTTTGGACTTCATTCGTGATTTGGCCCTGGAGAGGCTTGTGCCAAATGATATCTCTTACACTTGGAGATCGAATTCTTCCCGATCGCGGATTGATCGCTTCTTGGCTAATGTTCGCATGATGGAGGCATTTCCCCTTTGTGCGGTCAGTTCTCGTCCTCGCTCCTTCTCTGATCACAATCCCATCATTTGGGATTCCGGGGATGATCAGCATCCTTGTGGGCTCTTCCGCTATGAGCGTTGTTGGCTCCTCGAACCGGGGTTCAAGGATCTTGTTCGGAATCATTGGAACCAGACCTCTTTTGTGGGATCTACCGCTCGTCGCTTTGACCATAAAATCTCTTCCTTGAGAGCGGTCCTGGCTTCCTTCAAACGGGAGAGTGGCAGGCTCGTATTTGTGCTCGCTTGACGGCTGATGCTGAGATTTTGAGGCTTGATCTTATCGAGAACGAAAGGGATTTGACTACGGGGGAGTTGGTTGAGCGCGCTGCCGCCATTGAGACGGCTCGGCTGGAGGATAGAAAGAGAGCGATCGAATGGCGTCAACGCTCATGGGTGAGGTGGCTCAAGGAGGGGGACGCCAATTCTGCGTACTTCCACAGGGTGGCGAGTGGCCGCCGCCGCTCGAATACTATTTCATCTATTTCCATCAGCGGTGCGCTTATTGAGGGGGAGAAGGATGTGAGGTGGCTGTGGGGAATTATTTTCGAGCCGCGTTTGGGTCCCCGGCTCCGCGACGGTGGCGGTGGTCGGGCCAAGGGGCTCCAGCTCTCCCGGAGTCTGCCGCGGAGGCGCTTGTCCGTCCGCTCTCTTTGGAGGAACTCAAGGGGGCCGTTTGGGACCTCAACTCTGATGCTGCGCCGGGGCCTGATGGCTTCCCGGTGTGTTTTTACAAGGATTTCTGGGATCTTCTTGCCAACGATGTTTTGGATGTGGCGCGGGACTTCTGCGAGGGAAACGATGGCTTCGATAAACTCAATCGGTCTCATATTGTTCTTATACCAAAATCCATCTCGGCTACTCGGATTGAGGACTTCCGGCCTATTTCCATCTCTAATGCGATTTACTTAATCATCGCCAAGGCCCTGGCACGGCGCCTGGCCCCGCTCCTTGATTCGCTGATTTCGCCTGCGCAGGCCGCTTTCGTTCGTGGGAGGCAGATTTCAGATTGTTATGCGGTTGTTTTGGAGATCATTGCGGCGTGGCGGAAGAATGACTCAAAGGGGATTCTTTGGAAAATTGATTTTGCGAAGGCTTATGATACTCTTGATTGGCGGTTTTTGTGGTCCGTTCTTTGGAGAAGGGGGTTCCCTTCGACCTGGATTTCGTGGATGCGGCGTTGTGTTTCAACGGCATCCCTTTCTCTTCTGCTCAATGGTCATACGGCTGGGGGCACTTTCCAACCTCGCAGGGGGATTCGTCAGGGGTGTCCCCTTGCTCCACTCCTATTCGTTTTGGCGGTTGATGTTTTGCCGCGCATGATCAAGGGTGTTGTTGCGGCTGGGCTGTCTCGAGGGTGCTCCTTTGGCCCTTACCACGTTCCGCTTATTCAATTTACTGATGATACCATTTGCTTCATCGAGGGTGGTTCTTCGAATGTTTCCCCTATGGCTACTTCTCTACAACTTTTCAGCGAACTCTCGGGTCTTCAAATCAATGGCCACAAATCCAAGGTTGTCCCTTTCTCCATGTCCGCGGCGGAGGTTGCGGAGTGCTCGCGAATGCTGGACTCCCCTGCCTCCGATCTCCCCTTTGATTACTTGGGTCTACCTCTGACGGTGGGCCGCGCGCGCATTCGTGACTGGAAGTCAATTGTCGAAAAGATGGAGCATCGCTTGGCTGGGTGGCGCGCGGCTATTCTCTCCCGTGGTGGGCGGTTAGTGCTTCTCAAATCGGTTTTATCTTCCATCCCTATTTACTTCCTCTCTGTGCGTGGGATGCCAAAGGGAGTTCGTTCGCGATTGGAGAAGTGTATGCGGGGATTCTTGTGGGGGAAGAAGGGGGGAGGGGGGAAGGGCGTGCACCTGGTGGGCTGGGAGGAGGTAACGCGGCCTAAGAAGGAGGGGGGGCTGGGCGTGAGGCGCCTGGCGACGGTGAATGATGCTCTCTTGCTCAAATGGGCGGCGAGAATTTGGGGTAGGGAGGACAATTTCTTGTTAAACTGTTTGAGGGTTGCGGCTGGGGATGGATTTGTTTCCGCTTTTCGCGGCAATTATCAGGGTCAGCTATCATCTTTTTGGCGGGGGGTGATGGACGCCCTTAACCGCAATCGCTCTTTATTTGCTATTAAGCTCGGTGATGGAAATTTGATTCGTTTCTGGGAAGACGACTGGATGGGAAGGGGGCCCTTACGGAATCTCTTCTCCCGCCTGTATGCTTTGGTGACCAACAAGGATGTCACGGTGGCCTGCTGCTGGGATGGGCGTGCTTGGTGCCCTGCAATTACTGAACTCTTGTCGGAACAGCGGACGCTCGATTATATCTCTCTCATATCCGCTCTTGATGAAGCCCCCGTGCCTTCTCTGGGTCGTGACTATTTGGCTTGGAAGGATGGATCCTTCTCTACCCGTGACGCTTATAAGGCTATCTTGCCTAACTTCTCAAGGGATGATGCCATTTTCTTGAGAGACTGCAGATTCTTGTGGGGCCTCAAGCTACCTGAGCGCATTGGTATTTTCCTTTGGCTACTACGTCGGGGAAGATTGTTAACTCGTGATCGCTGTGCTAGGATGTTTCCGAATTCATCGCCTACCTGTGGCCTCTGTGGCCTGGAGACGGAAAGTATTGATCACCTATTCCTTCATTGCGGCTGTGTTTGTGCCCTGCGGGATGACTTGGGTTGGCTGGATCTGTCCTCTTTTGTATCCTTCTGTCATAGCTTGTTCTGTGGTAGGGGGCAACCGCGGTTATAGCTGCTGGACCCAATTGCGCGGCTTTGGAGCCTTTGGTTGGGACGAAATGAAGCTATCTTCGCTGGGCAGCGGTTCTATCTGGAGAATATTCGCTCTTCGGCCTCGGGTTTCCTACTTGATTGGACCTCAATGTAATATGATGATTTTGTTGCGGGGGTAACGCCCTTTGCTTACCCCCTGTAACCTTGTTTTTTTTGTTTTCTGATCTTCCATTCCCCCTTGTAAGTATCTCTTTCTCTTTTTAATGCATTGGGGTGAGCACCTTCGAGTGTGTCCCCCTTTTTGGAGCCTCAAAAAAAAGACATGATTGATTTGGTATAGACCTATCGCTACTCCTATGGATCCCAATATGAGATTATATGAGGATACATATGAAGTAGACAAGAAAAAGATATAGAGAATTGGTGGGAAAACTTCTCTATGTCACTATTACTAGGCATGATATCTCCTTTGCAGTTAGTCGGGTGAGTCAGTTCATGGAGCAACCCCAACATGTATATATGGATGCTCTGTATATGATACTGAGGTACCTAAAATCATCTCCAGGTGTAGGATTGTTATTTAGGAAAGGGGCCGATCTTACTATTCCAATCTGCGCAGATGCAGACTATGCAGGTTGCCCCAAGAACAGAAAGTCCACTTCAGGTTTTGTTGTATTTGTTGGTGGTTCTCTTGTATCTTGGAAGAGTAAGAAGCAAACTACGGTTGCTAGGTCAAGTGTTGAATCTGAGTATAGGGCTATGTCATAAACAAGCACGGAGATGATGTGGGTTCAAGCATGTTAAGATACTTATGTTATTTCGTCCTTTTTCTATATTGTTTATTTCTATTGTCCTATTTATATAATTTACCCTTTGAGCTTTTCTCCTATATAAGAGAGCTCTAGGGTTAGATGGAAGATATCTCTTTTCAATTTTCCTTTCACATGGTATCAGAGCGACGGTCCTAGACCGGAGCCTGTGCCCTAGAATCCTACCCCCACCAAATCCCTAGCCGCCCGTGCCGTGCGCCACCCGTGCGTTGCAAGCTTCGTGTGCCCCCATATGCTATGGGCTTCCTCATCGGCGCAGCGGGCCTCGTGCCGCCGCTCGTGCTCTTCACGCGCTGCCGCCCGTGCTCTTCACGTGCCTCCACCCAGGCTCTTCACGTGTTTCCGCCGCGGGCTTCGCGCGTCCCCGCCCGTGCTCACCACGCACCTCTGCCATCACGCGCGTGTGCCTGTGCGTGCTTCGGTGTGTTGGCGTGTAATCACGCGTCGTTGCCTCCTTGTCATCTCACGGATTCTTGGGTACCTAGGGTGTGACGTGAACATCTAGAAACACCCTAGTTAGCCAAGGGACTCACCAGAAGAATAGAAAGGTTGTGGTATGAGTCTACACCCACAACTATCTTCATGTATGCCAGTATAGACGCTGGTATTTCTTGTTGCTGACCCAGTTTTGAAGATTAGTTGTCATCATATCCGACAACAAAGCGGAAGTCCCATCCCTGGGTGCCTTCAAAGGTCCAGCACCTATTTTCAAAGTGGATGGAACCAACTATGAATTGTGGGCCATCTAATTCATGAGTTTGATGCAATGTAATGGCAAGAAGCACATCTTCACGATAGAGGAGCCACTTGACAAGATTGGGACAAATGCCTCATGGGAGGCGGATGATGCTTATGCTCGTGTATGGCTATCTGGGACTGTATCCACGGAGATTATGATATACTCAGCCAGCCTATTGCAAAGGCTATGTGGGACATTCTCGCCGCGACATACTCTCCGGCGAAGAATGAGTCGAAGATACTACAACTCTAGCACGATATCTTCACATCGAAACAGAATGGCCGCCCCTTTCATACCCTCTATACTTCTTTGAGGGGTATGTTTGAGAAGTTACATGGCTACATACCCTTGACTGCTACACTAGAGCAGTTCAAGGCAAACAGAGACTCTGTGATGCCTGGAGTATTTCTAGCAGCCCTAGATCCGGAGTATGATGCAGCTCGTGCCCAGATCCGCACTAATGTTAACATACCTCCAATGGAGGAGGCATATCGTAGATTGAGTAGACTATCTATATCCTCAGGTAGTACTTTACAGCATCAGACTTCTTCAGCTATGGCGGCATCACGTGGTAGAGGCAGCCATACACCATATCGTGGCAGAGGAAGTCCCAACCGTGACAGAGGAGGGGTGGTCGTCCCCGTCAACCGTGCGCCTACTGCCACAGGACATGCCACTCTGAGGAAACCTGCTATTCTAAGCATGGGTTTCCTATGTCAGCCAGAGTTGCAAAGCAGACACAACAGGCTGGGAGTCCATCACATGCATATGATCAGAGGTTTGACGAGCTTGTAGCACGAACTGAGGGAGATTATGCCTGGCACTTCTGGATCCAATACCTCTCCTTTAGGTTCCTCAGAGGTTGCTACCTTAGCATCTATGTGTACATCAGGTATAGAATATGCTTTTACTAGTTGCTACAGGGCAGACTTATCGGAATGGATCATGGATTCTGGTGCATCCCATCATCTCTGTGGTGACAGAGGTCAGTTAAGTGTTTTTCATCCTACTCAACCCGAACGATCAGTTGTGATAGCAGATGGAACACATTCCCTTATTACTGGTCAGGGGGAGTGCAGTTGACTTCTACATTGAGGCTTCAAAATGTTCTTTATACTCCTGAATTTTCTATGAATCTATTATCAATTAGTCAAATCACTAGAGATTTACATTGTCGTGCCATATTTGAGCCATATGCTCTTGTGTTTCAGGACATATTCACGGTCAGAGTGATTGGAACTGGCCGTGAGCAAGGGGGCCTTTACAGACTAGCGCAGTCTTCGTATGTTGGTGCCTCTTCTTCTCTCCGTACTGGATCTGTTTCTCCTTATATGTGGCATCTGCGATTTGGCCATCTTCCTCTGCAAAAGTTGAGTCATGGTCTTCCACAGATTTCTCCTTGTTCCACTTTTCAGTGCAAGGCCTGCCAGCTTGGGAAGCATCATCGGTCCACTTTCCAGAGTCGTCAGGGTCCAAGTAGTCATAGTCTGTTTAAGTTGCTCCATTTTGATATTCGGGGTCCTAGTCGTGTCCCAGATCATCAGGGACACAGGTTTTATCTTGTTGCGGTTGATGAGTTTTCGCGATTGTCTTGGGTTTTTCTTCTTAAGAACAAGTTTGATGCTGATCCCGTTATTCAGTCCTTTGTTAATGAAATAAAGAACATTTTTTCTGTAAAAGTCAAGTTCATACGTTCTGATAATGCACTAGAATTTTGCAGAACTCAGCTTTCTCAATTCCTTAAGTCTCATGGTATTATGCATCAGACAGCCTGTGCGTATACTTCCCAACAGAATGGGGTAAATGAACGAAAATACCGCCATCTGTTGGATGTTACCAGAACCCTTTTGATTCAGAGTCGTGCTCCGCATTCCTATTGGGAAGATGCAGCTCTAACCGCTTGTTACTTGATAAATCGTATGCCTTCTTCGGTGCTAGGAGAGAAGATTCCGTTCTTGATTGCATTTCCCGAGTCGGATCTTTTCTCGCTTACACCTCGTATTTTTGGTTCTGTAGCGTTTGTTCATCAACTCTCTCCTGATCTTGACAAGCTCTCTCCCAGAGCTGTCAAATGTGTGTTTGTTGGGTATTTCAAAACCCAAAAGGGATATCGTTGTTTTGTCCCTGTTCGACGAAGGTACTATGTCTGTGCTGATGTCACCTTCTTTAAGTCCATTATGTATTTTTCTCCCACAGGTGACATGCTTACTCCTTCAGAAGATGGAGAAGAGGTCTATATGCCTCCTCCTCCGTCATTACCACATTCTACTCCATCACCGTCGCCACCACCTCCTCCACCACCACCCTCTCCATCGCCATCTACGCCTCCACCACCGCCTCATCTACCGTCTCTTATTTTCTTTCCGCAAGTTTACCAGCGAAGGCCCCATGCTCATGCGCCTCCTCCGTCATCCAACACGCCCAAGGTATGTACTGAGCATTTGAGTTTTTCTGACGGCACGAGTGATTTGCATGTACAGACTGATGTACAGGATACATATACTATCTCACTACTCCTGCTGAGGATCTGGATATGCCTATTGCACTTCGTCGGCAGAAACGAGCATGCACTATGCATCCTATTGGTTCTCATGTCTCCTTGGAGCGTCTTTCCAAAGATTTTCAGCACTTTGTTGTGAGTTTGTCTGTTGTAGAGATACCACGGTCATATCAGGAGGCACTACAAAGTAGTCAGTGGCGTTTGGCTATGGAGGAGGAGATGGCAGCTTTACAGTCACGAGGTACGTGGAGTATGGTCCATGCTCCACCAGGTGCGTCTGTTGTTGGGAGCAAGTGGGTATTTACTGTGAAGCATCGGGATGACGGTACAGTAGACAGATACAAGATCAGTCTGGTTGCCCGTGGGTACACACAGACCTATGGAGTGGAATATCAGGATACCTTTTCTCCTGTAGCGCGTCACTCTACCCTCAGGATTCTTATTGTCGTTGCTGTGGTACGCGATTGGCCACTTTTCCAATTAAATGTCAAAAATACTTTCTTGTATGGAGATCTGCAGGAAGAGGTTTACATGCAGCAACCACATGGGTTTGCTGCTGAGGGGGAGTCCAGTATGGTGTGTGGTCTTCATAAGGCTATATATTGTCTTAAGCAGGGTTCGAGGGCTTGGTTTCAGAAGCTCTCAGAATTGATTGAACAGAAAGGGTTTGTCAGATCTACTGCAGATCATACTCTCTTTGTTAAGCGAAATCAGAGAGGTATTGCAGTTATTTTAGTTTATGTTGATGACATTGTTATCATTGGCAGCGATGAACATGGCATTCAAGCAGTTAAGGATTTCCTTAGACAATAGTTTGTTACCAAGGACCTTGGCAAGCTTCGTTACTTCCTTGGCTTGGAGTTTGCACGAAATCAGCAGGGTATGGTTATGACGCAAAGGAAGTATGTTACTGATCTTCTATCTGAGACATGTATGACAGGATATAGACCAGCTACTACCCCGATGGATCCTAATGCAAAGCTCCATGATGAAGAATCTGAGGAGGTAGACAAGAGATGATACATAGAGCTGGTAGGTGCATATGAATGCAACCCAGGCTAGCGCATATGGATGCAGTATGCATGATCTTGAGATATTATCTCCAGGTGCAGGTCTTCTGTTTAGAAGAGATACGTCTCTCGCAGTTACTGGATGTGCAGATGCAGATTATACTGGGTGTCCTAAGGACAGGAAGTCTACATCTGGCTTCATTGTGTTTGTTGGTAACTCATTGGTCTCTTGGAAGAGTAAGAAACAAACTTTTGTTGCTCGATCTAGCACGAAATCAGAATATAGGACAATGCCCCAAGGGAGTACAAAGATGATGTGGGACAAATCTGTCTTGACTGATCTAACGATTGAGGCGCCTCTTCCTATGCATCTCAAATGTGACAATCAAGCAGCCTTGTTCATAACTAATAATCCAACATTTCATGAAAGGACAAAGCACATTGAGGTGGACTGCCATTACACTCGTGGTTTGATCTAAAAGGGGCTTATCTCAACGTCTTATGTAGCACCAGGAGATCAAATTGCATACATGTTTACACTCGTGATTTGATCCATTGCGCATCACGGTCGTTCCCCTCGCACATCGTGCCCGTGCCCTTCGTGCCCGTGCTCATGCCCCTCGTGCATCTGCGCATCTTGCGCCACTGTGCACAACGGATCTGCGCACTGTGCCCCCGTGTACCTGTGCATTGTGCCTATGCATCCGTGATCTGCGCGCCACCGTGCATCTGTGCCTGTGAGCGCCTGTACATCTGCGTCGGCACGCACCTACGTCCACACGCACTGCTGCCTTGCGCACGTGCATTCTGAAGTCAGTTCTTGAGGGGTCTTTCATGATTTTCAACATATAAATCACGACTTTCGTCTCTACCCTACAACAACAAGAGATGAGTATAGTTGTATGACTCTACAGATACAACTAATCCTTTATATGTGATTGTGTAGACTCATTTAGAAAAGTCTACTCATCAGTTTTGTTCCAGTTGTCGGCGTTCTTGCTACCATGTCAGAAAATAAGGGTGATGTTTTTTCGTCCGGTGCCTTCAAGGGCCCGGCTCCCATCGTAAAGATGGATGGGACCAACTACGAGTTATGGTCCATGCAGTTTCGCACCCTGATGCGGTGCCATAACAAGGAGCACGTTCTGACGGATCCAGAGCCGGAGGACAAGACTGGGGCTAATGCTTCTTTGAAGCAAGATAAGCCTATGCTCGCATCTGGCTCTCCGGGACGCGTACCATAGAGATTGCCAATGATATTGTCAATCAACCCACAACAAAGGCTATTTGGGACATCTTAGCATACACGTATGGAAAGGCAAAGATTGAGAGCAAAATTCTACAGTTGCAATTTGATATTTTTTCGATCAAGCATAATGGTCGACCTCTTCATGCACACTTCTCGCATCTCAGAGGCAAGTTTGAACGTCTGCATAGCTTCATGCCTATTACCACTAGCACTGAGCAGCAACAGACATATCGGAATGCTACTATGACATGAGTATTTCTGTCATCTCTTGACTCTGAGTACGATGCATCACGTACTCAACTACTTACTGGAGAGACGATACCTTCAATGGAGGAGGTGTATAAGAGGCTGAGCAGAATTACTACTTCATCTACTACAATGGTTCAGACTCCCTCTGCTATGGCAACCTCTCGTGGCAGAGAAGGTACTTCACAGTTTCGTGGCCAAGGGCCATGCGGTCGAGGAGGAGGACGTCAACGAGGTCCATGTTCACATTGCCACCGTCTTGGTCATTCTGAGGAGACATGCTATTAGAAGCATTGGTATCCTGTGTCTGCCCGAGTTGCTGAGTAGACCAAGCCTACTTCTACTCCTGATCCGGCTCGACTGCAGGGTCTTCAGACGTAGCACACATTACTAGAGCCTCTTCGAGTTCGTTAGGTATTGCTTATGAGTTCAAATTTATCTGATTGGATCATGAACTTTGAAGCATCTCATCATATGAGTGGCGATCAAGTACAATTTATGATGCAGCGTGGAACCAAAGTATAGGGCCGAATATTTATTTAATTTTATCTGTCAATTTTATTTACGTTTATTTAAGTGGTCGTGTAGTTAATTAAATAAACGAGATCGCCTGTGATCTCCAATAATTAGTTATAGATTTGATTTTTAAATTAGTCGGTTAATTAGTTAGGGTCTATTTAGGATAATTAGTTGTCAATTTGAATTAGTTTCCTATTTTTGTAATCTCATCCGTCCTATATAAAGGGATGAGGGTCCATTGTTTTAGTCAGTTCAGTTGATAATCAATTTGAGAATTATTCTCTCTCGTCTCTTCCTTCTCCCCTACGCGATCTTCGCGCTTCTCTCTCTCCAAGCCCCTCATTTCCAACGAGTTTTCTTCTTCTCAACCCCTCCATTTTCTCCACCAAAATTCCACCGTTCAAAAATTTGTATTTTCCGTCAGCGCAAAATTCCAATTTGCATCATTTGGTATCAGAGCATGGCCTATAGATCGTCCTCACTATCTGACGATCCGTTCAGACGTTCGCGCCGACATGCGACGAAACACCATCATCCGTCGGAGCGTAAACGGCGAGCCGAAAAAGACTTCCGGACAAAATGACAAGATTTTGAGGCCCAAGATTAATATTTTCAATCCAGATATCAAGAGTTCCAGTCCAAAGGTCGGAAGATAATGGCTACTCTCAAGGCTATGTGCGCCCTATCAAAGTTGTCAACGACCGAAGCCGTTATCCCAGGTTTTGGCGAAGAAAACCTCGTTGTGGAGGAAGATTCGAGCGCTGTCCAAGCCGTTTTAGAGGAAAAAAGGGCCGAAACGCTTGCTGTCCAGGAGGTTTCAGACCAGCCGCCACCGCCGATATCATCCCCGATGACAATTCCAACCCCGCTACCGCCCGCCTTGACAGCCCCACACCCTCGGGCCCCTTTCCCGCAACCACGGCGGCCCCAATCCAACCCCCAGACCCGCCAACGCCCACCCCGACTTCCCCAACCTTTGCCACACCACCACAAACACCCCCTTCCGCCGCCACCCCCTCAAAATCAACCCCAGCCCCTCCAGCCACCAACCTCGCGCCCCCAGCGGCCCCAACCCTGGCGCCTCCCCTCCACAGCCACCTCAAAATCACGCCTCCCGCGAACACCCCCTCGCCCCCGGCCACCCCAGCAACCCCCCTTGCCCCATTGCCGCCAACACCCCATTCTGTTGCACCCACGCTCCCACGCAAACCATCACCCAACCCCTACCCGTCGCCACCACCTTCCCTCGCCCCCGCCCTTTCACAAACCCCTCCCCGCAGCCCACGATCCTGTCTGATACCCCCGTCGATCCCCCACAGATCGCCCCTTCACGGCCCCCACATCACCGCGCGTCACCCCCAGCACGGATACCCGCGCGGTCGTCCTCACGCACTCGCGCACAGCCACTCGACCACGAACCGCAACCCTCGTCGACCGGTGCGGCGTCGCCCCTGGAACTCGAGCCTCCGCCGCCACCAATGCTAAGAGGAAGGAGTAGCCCTAGGCGCCCTTTCTAAGGGAATCGAATCCCGTCAGTTTAGGGATAAGAGGTTAAATTGAGCTATTTACAGGGAGACCCCTACTCCCATAAGTTTTTATCAAAAGACTTATTTGGAGGAATTATGCCATGGCTTCAACTTAAGTGAAGGGGTACGAAAATTGCAACTAACACCCCTGCTGCGGAAATATTTAAAGAAAAGGGCTGGAAGTAGGAAATCTGGGAGGCTCCCTTATCCTATTAGGACTAGAACCATGGGTTTCCCCTATTTAAAGGCCCCATGGCTTCATTCCTTGGACACATCTCCTCCTCTCCTCTCATTGTGCTATTGCTTTGCCATGGATCCTCCAAAGGCCATGTTATTCATGCCTTATCAATTCTTCGAGCACCACATCAACGGGAAGAAAATCAGATGGACGCCCGCCTATGCGCCGCACCTGCTCTTCCACTACGAAGGCCTCGTCACCAACGCCCGTGTGTGGAGTCCGCCATTTGCTCCGCACTAATTCTTCCAGGGAATGACTGAGAATGTGGATTCATCCTCCAAGCCTGCAGATCCAGCAATTCGTCGGGAGACGAATTTTTAAAAGCGGAGGAGAGTTGATGCAGCGTGGAACCAAAGTATAGGGCCGAATATTTATTTAATTTTATCTGTCAATTTTATTTACGTTTATTTAAGTTGTCGTGTCGTTAATTAAATAAACGAGATCGCATGTGATCTCCAATAATTAGTTATAGATTTGATTTTCAAATTAGTCGGTTAATTAGTTAAGGTCTATTTAGGATAATTAGTTGTCAATTTGAATTAGTTTCCTATTTTTGTAATCTCATCCCTCCTATATAAAGGGATGTGGGTCCATTGTTTTAGTCAGTTCAGTTGATAATCAATTTGAGAATTATTCTCTCTCGTCTCTCCCTTCTCCCCTACGCGATCTTCGCGCTTCTCTCTCTCCAAGCCCCTCGTTTCCGACGAGTTTTCTTCTTCTCAACCCCTCCATTTTCTCCACCAAAATTCCACCGTTCAAAAATTTGTATTTTCCGTCGGCGCAAAATTCCAATTTGCATCAATTTACTTCTTACAGGTCTATCCCTCTTGATAGATCAATGGTGATTGCCAATGGGGTTCATCTACCCATTATTGGACAGGGGAAGATTGTTTTAACTCCCTCGATACGTCTGCAGAATGTCTTAGGAAATGCTTCGCCTGTGGGGATTTCTGCCGCTGCATGTGCATCTAGGAGGGTTGTTGGGCCGTCGTCGCTGCTGGAGATCACAAGCGCCAGAGGCAACCTTTGTTGGAGCCTGAAGCTCCGTCAAAAATGTTGAGAAGTGTGCCGCCTGCGATGCTCGGCCGGAGATTCGCGCTGCCAATCGACCTCCTGTAGGAGGAGGATTGCACATGGAGTTCAATCCTGGAGGGAAGAGGTCTGTGAGGGATTATAGGCTATCCGTAACAGTGGATGCTGCTTACTTTGCAGAACCCAGTCGTACGAGCCTCTTCGAATTAGGGTTCATAAGAAGAACCCTAGAAATACTCCTCGAATCTGATTACCGACAAATAATTTTCAAGAATAACCAAGAACGAAACTCGCTTTGATAATCAAATATGCTCGTGTTGATGATGTCAAAGAATTAGTTTTCAAGAGAAATCCTATAACCAAATCCCGAATCTCGAGTCAAAAAATAAAAGAACATAAACTCCTCGAGAATCGAACCCGCTCTGATACCATGTTAAAAAATAATGAATGCGGAAGCTAATATCAGATATACAAATAAACATTGAAGAATGATGGATTTACGTGGAACCCTACTCCCTAAGGAGCGAGATGAAACCACAGGAGAAGGCCCAAAGGGTTATATGTTGCATTGCACTTTCTCACTGGATACAGGAGGTCTAGGGCTTCTTATATAGCCTCCTCAGACCCTCCAAGTCCCACCACTGGTAGATGTTGGACTAAACTCTGGATATTGTAAATGGATCTTGGAAGGATCCATTTACCCATCTACACATATAAATTACGCATATTCTGACATTATGAAACATGTGATAGGGTCCCTGCATGTCGTTGACATATGTCCCTTGTATCTACAATGGAAGCACTTCTACGTTTTTCGTGTAGGCCACATCACCAAAGGTGGAAACCACTTTGAAGCTCGATGCCATTGATTCTTGCCCTCAGCGACAACCTTAGAGTCCATGCACATCCTTCTAGACATGGTCTTTTAGCTCCCCTCATATAAACCACCACCAACATCTCTTATGCCATCAACGTATGTAGGTCGCAACCACCATGTCCTCATTTTAATAGTCCCATCTTCTATTTGTCTCCCTTCATCATTTTTCCCTACTCGCTTTCCTCATGCTCCATCCTCTCCAACATCCTCTTTGAACAAGTTATATACGTTAAAGAACGTGCTAGATTGGTTATTGTATATCACCGAGATCCAATTATACAACTCATGTTAAAGTCTCATATCGCCTAGTGATGGGACTTTAACGTGTTTGCGGGACTATATATAGAACCACATAACCCCAGTCATCTCTAGAGAAACATAATAAGGAATTAGCCCTTTGAGGCTTCCACATGTGTTTTCATCTTTGTTCCTACGTGACTATGGTTTCACGTAAATCTAGGTTTTCCAATATGTTTTTGATTACGTATTCTATTTATTTATTTTCACACAGTATAATAGCAAGTCAATTCTGGACTTTATCTTCGAGCTTGATTGTTTGTTTTGATATTCTTCATGTTTTTCGAAGTTCATGATATGTTCATGTGATCTAACGTTGGCAAGATTTTCAAGGTCAATGTCGCTGCCAAAATAACGGTTCTTGCATCCTAAAGGTGCGCAGGGCGAGACTCCCGGGCACCGGAAACTTCATGTGCAACAGATGCGATAATGAGTAGGAGGACTACGATCATATCTTTTTTGGGTGCAGGATGCCGGCCATGTTGTGGGAGCGGACAACGGTGCCGTGGTTGCACCCGAAGGACAATGCGACATACTGGAGCTTGATTAGGACTGTTGGGAAACGTGAATAAGAATTTCTATTCCATAGCCCTAGGCTCTCTTATATAGGAGAGTAGCCTATGGGTAAATTACATAAAGAGAATAACAAGAAAATAAAATAACAAAGAGATACAATTATCTTATATGCGTCAACACTCCCCCTCAAGATGGAGCATAGATATCAATCATGCTCAGCTTGGACGCACACTTCTGGAATGGGCCTCTAAGTAATGCCTTGGTGAAAATATCAGCAGTCTGATTCTCTGATGTGACGTGAGATGTAGCAATGAACCCCTTCTGAATCATGTCATGTATGTAGTGACAGTCGACCTCAATGTGCTTGGTCCTCTCATGAAAGGCTGGGTTATTTGCAATGAACAAGGCGGCCTGATTGTCACATTCCAACATCATAGGAAGAGGTATATCAAGACATAGATCTGCAAGTAAGGATTTCACCCACATCATTTCTGTTAGAAAATCGGAAGCGGAAGCAATAACATGGATAAAATATAAAGAACGAAAAGAACGCCGGATTTTACGTGGAACCCTACTCCGTGAGGAGCGGGATGAAACCACGGGAGAAGCCCTCAACGGGGCGTATTTTTCTATTGACTTTCTCATCTGTTACAGGAGGCCTGGGGGTCCTTATATAGCTTGCACAGGGCCTCCAAGTCCCACCACTAGGCGGTATGGGACTAAACTCAGTGGTGGGGTAAATGGATCTTGGAGGGATCCATTTACCCACCTATTACATAAGTGACGCATGCTCCAAATACTCTAACACTCCCCCTCAAGCTGGAGCATGCAATGCTCAGCTTGGACAAACAGGAAGAAACTCAACTCACAGTACATGACACTACAAACAATATCAACCCAACGCGCACAGCTGCTGCAGTCGAGGACGTTGCTTCTCATGGCGTGCATGTGAGGAGGACGAACGGGGCTGGAGTGTCTATCTGGCTCAGAGAATGGTACTCTACTGTGGAGTCCCTATGATACCATATGAAAACCCTTGCCCTTAATGGCATAGGGAATAGTCCTCTGCTATGGAGTCCCTATGGCTCACATGAAAGCTCTGGCCGACCAACAAGAATGATAAATGATTGGCATGCGTTATCGTCGAGTCCGAATCTGAGATTTGTAGAGTCTGAACATCTGACTGGTCTGGAAAATCTGACATCTGAATCTTGGAATAAGACCTGTGACTCTATATATATATATATATATATATATATACTCCCCCTTTCTCCCATACTGGTCGGAATGACATTATATGACCATGTTGGGAGAAGATAATACACAAACATGGGGATGAATAAAACATCACTTAGCCGATAATGATTTTTTTTTCGGCTTTTTTCTCTAATAATATTTTTTTTTGTTTTGAACCGTGAACCACACACATTTTTTTAAATCGTACGGCTTTTCTATGTACGTGCCTCTTTCATGTTTTTTTTTCATGCGTACGTTTTTTTTTCTCAATTGTACGCGCCTCTCTATATTTTTTTTTCTTTTTTTTTCTTTTTTTTTGAATAAGCAAAATATCCAGCCTCCTTTTTTTTTCATACATCTCTCTCTTCTCTTTAAACTCACAGCCCCCTTATCTTTTCAAATGCACGACCCTCTTCCCTTTTTTTTTTAATGTATATATACCGTGGCCCATTATACCTTTCCATACCACCTTTTTTTTTAAAAAAAAAACCGGGCCAACGGGCCCTTGCTTCACGCGTTTAGGGTTCCCAATTGGGAACCCATTGCTATAACGCCGCCGCCTCCGCATGGGTTCCATCGGGGAACCCCTCGTCGCGCCGAACGAGCTGTGAAATGGGAGGATCGCGCGGAGATGCAGGAGACACGTCTGGATCGCGCCGCCTGCGCAGTGGATCTCGCGCCGCCCGGAGTTGTTGGCCTGCGCGGGAAGCGCGCTCGGCCTGCCGCCTTGCGTGGCACTGCTGAAGTCTCTCCTTTAGGTTTCCCGTGGGAACCCTAATCGAAGAGGAAAACTGCCGCCTCCCCAATGCGCCGCCACAGATCGCGGCTGGGTCTTGAGTATTGGGGGCTCCGCCGCTCGCTGATGTGAAGATCTGGGGGCTCCGCCGCTCGCTGATGTCTAGCTTGGTGGGAAGGAGAAGCGCGGCAGGGAGATGGCGATGGGGTCACGCCCAGTGCGACAGGGAGATGTTGCCGTCTACGATGCCGCCTGGAGAAGGGCACGAGGAACAGCGCCAAGTCGGGACCTCCGATGGTACCGCGGCATCGCCTGATGGATTTTGCGGCTGGGATGGATTTGCGGCTGATGGATCTGTCGCTGCCTTGCGCGCGGTCGGGAGCCCCGCGAGATGCTCCTCTGGTTTTTGGGGCGTTGGGAGATGCGTCAATGGAGCAGGGGCTCCGCCTAGGCTCGCCGCCTGTGATGCGGCTTCACGCGGAAGACTCGCGCTTTGCGCAAGGGGAGAAACGAGGAGGGCTGGCGGGTTTGGGGCTGCCGCCTGGGTGCTGCGCCTCCTCTATCTCACAAAAAACTAGGGTTCTGGGGGCTGGAGGCCGAACCTTGTTGCACGAGAAACTAGGGTTCCATGAACTGGAACTCGAAAAAACTGGAACTCGATCTTTGTGCACCTGTCGATCTTTGCAGACATGGAGAACAATATGCACCGTCACAGATTTTTAGGGTTTCAAACAGGAAACCCTAGAATCTTGAATCATAAAAACTCCATGGATAAAAACGAATCTCGAATAACAACAAAGAACTTAAACACCTCGAGAATCGACCCGCTCTGATACCATGTTAGAAAATCGGAAGCGGAAGCAATAACATGGATAGAATATAAAGAACGAAAAGAACGCTGGATTTTACGTGGAACCCTACTCCGTGAGGAGCGGGATGAAACCACGGGAGAAGCCCTCAATGGGGCGTGTTTTTCTATTGACTTTCTCATCTGTTACAGGAGGCCTGGGGGTCCTTATATAGCTTGCACAGGGCCTCCAAGTCCCACCACTAGGCGGTATGGGACTAAACTCAGTGGTGGGGTAAATGGATCTTGGAGGGATCCATTTACCCACCTATTACATAAGTGACGCATGCTCCAAATACTCTAACAATTTCTGTGCTAGCCTGGGCCATAGCCCTGTATTCAGATTCAGCACTGGATCTAGCTACTACTGTCTACTTCTTGCTCTTCCACGAAACTATAGCATCTCCAACATAGACTGCAAATCCTGATGTTGACTTCCCGTCCTTGGGGCATCCTGCATAGTCTGCATCCGCACATGCTGTGATAGAGATCTCCTTTCCTTTCTTAAATAGCAAGCCTGCACCTGGAGATGATTTTAAATATCTCAGAATCATGTGTATTGCATCCATATGGGCCTGACGTGGTTGCTCCATGAACTGGCTCACACGACTCACTGCAAATGATATATCAGGTCTAGTGATCGTGACATACAGTAGTTTGCCTACCAGTTCTCTGTACCTTCTCTTATCCACCTCTTCTGTGTCATCATCATACAGCTTCATGCTAGGATCCATTGGTGTCGTAGCAGGTCGACACCCTAGCATGCCTGTCTCACTCAGTAGATCTGTAACATACTTCCTCTGTGACATGACTAATCCATGTGGATTTCTAGCAAACTCCAGCCCCAGAAAATATCTAAGGACTCCCAAGTCCTTGGTGACAAACTCGGTCCCCAGCCTTTCCTTTGCCTGCTTAATGCCCTGGTCATCATCACCTGTAATCAAGATATCATCAACATAAACCATGATTACAATGATACCTCTCGCCGTCTTCTGTACAAACAAGGAGTGATCAGCATTGGAGCGTTTATATCCTTGTTTCTCAAAGAGGTCTGAAAGCTTCTGAAACCATGCTCTGGGGCTCTGCTTAAGGCCATAGATGGCCTTATGTAATCTGCAAACCTTGGAACACTCCCCCTCAACAGCAAAACCAGGTGGCTGTTGCATATAGACTTCCTCCTGCAAGTCTCCATACAGAAATGCATTCTTCACGTCCAGTTGATAGAGTGGCCAGTCTCTAGCAACTGCAACTGATAACAGGATCCGTAGAGTGGAATGACGCGCCACAGGTGAGAACGTGTCAAGGTAATCTACCCCATATGTCTGTGTGAAGCCCCGTGCAACTAGGCGTGCCTTGTACCTGTCAATGGAACCATCTGCATTGTGCTTAACTGTAAACACCCATTTGCAACTCACCGGGCTAACATCTGGAGGTATAGGAACCAAACTCCAGGTTCCTCTAGACTGAAGTGCCGCCATCTCTTCTTCCATTGCTAGCCTCCATCTAGCATCCTGCAAAGCATCATGGTGGTTCCGTGGAATGTCTGTAGCTGAGAGTGCCAATGCAAACGTCCTGAAGTCTCCAGATAGCCTCTCAAAAGACACAGCTGCTGATAATGGATATTTGGCACAGCTTCTCTTCGGCTTGCGTAGAGCGATTGGAACATCCAGATCAACTATGTTATCACCATGCTCCTGTAATACATCCTGCTGAGAAATGTCGTCAGATCCATCAACATTAATATTTTCATTACATACCATAGGCGAGCTAGTTGACGGGTCAGGACCATGAGCTGGAGGAGGCCTGCGGGTGTAATGGAATGGTAGGGGGGATACTAGTGATGGTGGCGGTGGTGGTGGCGGTGGCGGTGGTGGTGACGGTGGTGTTGTTTGTGGCAATGGTGATGGTGGTTCCATGAATACGGCATCAGGAGATATAGGTGGTGGCTGCATGTTTCCGGATTCTGAAAAATACATAACAGATTCAAAAAATGTAACATCTGCACTGATCATATACCGCCGCGCACAGGATCAAAACACTTGTACCCCTTTTGAGTTCTGGAGTACCCCACAAAGACGCACTTTTTTTTTGACACTCAAAAGAGGGGGAGACACTCAATGGTGTTCGCCCCAATTTATTAAGGAATGAGGAATGAAATACTTACAGCGGGGAAAACGAAAAAAAACAAAGGTCGAGGCAGATGGTCAACAGGGTACCATCCGCCACCCAAAAGAAAAACCTTACATGGATAACCAGTCTGTACAGAAATTATTTGCAGCGATACAGATATTTTCCTTGTAGAAACGCTGCCCCGCAAAAATCAAATTGTTTCTTCCCAGCCAAATGCTCCAAATACGTGCAACGGGGATAATTCTAACCGAACGAGGGCGAGCCGAGGCAGCAACAAGGCTCTCCCAGAAGGCAATCATGGAGGAGCGGTTAACCCATTCCACGTCAGCCCAGATGTCCTGCACGAAAGGACAAAAGAAGAAAAGGTGGCTGGAGGTTTCAGTGTGGAGGCCGCATATCCCGCAGGAAGTGGAGATGTTCGGGAAAAAGGAGGCGCATCGGTCCCGCGTGAGTAGTCTTCCCCGCCTGAGAACCCAAAGGAAGATGCCAACCCTCTCCGGGATCTGGAGATCCCAAATAAGTTTGCAGTGTCGATAAAGGGAGGCATCCACATTCAAAACAGGGGGAAGAACAGATAGATAAGCCTTACGAGAGGTGAAGGTCCCGTCCTTCCAAACAAAATGATCACGGCCCGAAGAAGGCGAGGAGGCGTCCGCAAGGAGAGTCAACATAGCCGTGAAGTCAGCGAAACGCTGGTCAGAAAGGGTGCCCAGAAAGGTAGGGCACCAGACCCCATTGTCCCAGCAAGATGCCACTGTAGCGAGCTTATCCCCAGCCATCGTGTAAAGACGAGGGAAAAGGTTCATGAGAATGCCCTTCCCGGACCAATCCACAGTCCAGAAACGAAAAGTCCTCCCATCGCCAATAACCGGAGCAACCAGTGATCGATTAGCGTTGAAAACAAGCAGGACATCGCGCCAGAAAGAGTGGGAGGAACCCACGGAGAGGCCGCCAAAAACGGTAGCGAAGGCATGACCCGCAGCCACGCGAATACATTGTAGCATGAAACTCTCATCCCGGCCCAGAAGCCTCATCCCCCACTTGAGGAGCCACGCATCACGAATCGCCTCCATGCGCCTAACGCCAAGACCCCCTTCACTTTTTGGCCGAGAGATATCGTCCCAACCAACCAAGTGCAAGCCTCTTCTGTCCGAGCCATTCTTGCCCCACAAGAAACGTCTCATAGCTTTCTCCAGCCGGATACGGATACCCTTGGGCAATCCGCGCGCCGAGAAGAAATAAATGGGGATAGCCGATAGAACCGATTTGATAAGCACCAGCCGACCGCCCTTGGATAGAATTGATGATCGCCAACCAGCCAATCTTCCCTCTACCTTATCAATCACCCTATGATAGTCTCGCAACCGCGGCCGGCCGAGAGAAAGGGGAAGACCCAGGTAATCGAGCGGGAGCTCCCCAATGGGGGCCCCCAAAATGGAGGAGCAATCCCTGGCCTCACGATCCGAGAAGCCAAAAGGCACCATTCTTGATTTAGCGCCATTGATATGGAGCCCTGAGATTTCGCAGAAGAGTTGAACCGTACTGGCCATTCCCAAGGCGTGAGACCGTTCTCCCTCAATAAAGCATAGTGTGTCGTCCGCGAATTGAAGTAAAGGGATATGCAGGTTATCCAAGAAACATCCGCGAGTATAACCCGCATTTGCCACCCCCTGGATCATGCGAGGCAAAACGTCAGCTGCCAGAACGAAGAGGAGAGGGGCGAGGGGGCATCCCTGACGAACCCCTCTCCGAGGCTGAAAATAACCCCCGGTCGGCCGACCATTCAAAGACAATGAGAAGGAGACAGTAGTAACGCATCGTCTAACCCATGAGATCCACATCGGAGGGAAGCCCCGAGCCTTAAGAACCCCCCAAAGGAAGCGCCAATCCAAGGAGTCGTAGGCCTTCGCAAAGTCGATTTTCCATAGAATCCCCTTCGTGCCATTTCTATGCCACCCGTCAATGATTGCAGACGCAAGAGTGAAGCAATCGGAGATCTTTCGCCCCTGGACAAAAGCGGCCTGAGCGGGAGATATCAGTGAGACGAGGAGGGGGGCTAGTCGAATAGCCAATGCCTTAGCAATGATCAGGTAGACTCCATTAGAAATAGCAATAGGTCGAAAGTCCTCGATGCGAGAGGCCCCCTGAGACTTAGGAATAAGAACCATGATGGCCCGGTTAAGCCTGTCGAAACCCCGATTTCCGTTACAAAACTCGAGTGCGACATCAAGAACATCATTAGAGATCACGTCCTAGAAGTCCCTATAAAAGGAGATAGGGAAACCATCGGGGCCGGGGGACGCGTCGGCGTTGAGTTCCCAAGTTGCCCTCTTAAGTTCATCGAGAGTAAATGGCCAAATTAAGAAATTTGCATCTGCGGTGGCTAAAGAGGGGATCCCGGCGGCATGCCATCGCCAAGAAGAGGAGCGTTGGCGATCGAAGAAGTGCTTGAAGTGATCCACCAATGCAGATCCGATTGCGCGAGAGCCCTGAACAGTGACGCCCCCAATATCCATGGAGGAGATACGATTAGCGCGCTTGCGAGCACTAGCGACCCGGTGCTTGACAGCCCTAGGAGAGAGCTTGTCAGTACCAGGCGACAACTGATGGACAAATGCGACTGAGCCAAACACACGAGGGGTAAGAATGAACAAATCCTTGTCAGGGTAAATGAGCGAAAAAGGAATTTGTTCATTCAAGACAGACGAAGGCATACGGTTGATAAGGTAACATGCAGTAAGGACTGCATCACCCCAGTAGGAGTACGGAACATGACTCTGAATAAGAAGTGACCTTGTGACATCAAGAAGGTGACGGTGTTTTCTTTCAGCAACCCCATTCTGTTGAGACGTATGAGCACAAGATGTTTGGTGAATAATTCCTTTTGAGGAGTAGTAATTGGCTAGAATGTTGGTGCACAACTCTAAGGCATTATCACTTCTCACAATCTTGACAGATATGGAAAAAACATTTTGAATTTGATTTAGAAAGTGGATAATAATATTTCCTGCTTCAGATTTATTTTTCATTAGAAAGACCCATGACGCTCTAGAGAAATCATCCACAAAAACAATATAAAACCTGTGTCCCTGATGATCGGGAACACGACTCGGACCCCAGACATCGACATGAAACAACTAAAACTTGGAGTTACTACTCCGACGTTGACTACTGGGAAAAGACGACCTGTGATGCTTTCCCAACTGACATGCCTCACACTGGATAGGTGTGTGAGAGAGACCATAGGGTAGAACTAGACGCAACTTCTGAAGCGGTAAATGACCAAAACGCAGATGCCATAGGAGAGGAGATACTTGTCCAGCAGGAGAAGATGTGGTTCCGGCAAATGGGGTCTGGTTCAGACGATAAAGGCCTCCTTGCTCATAGCCATGACCAATCACGTTGCCCGTACGGATGTCCTGAAAAATCAAAGAAGATGGATCAAAAATAGCTCGACAATGGAGATCCTTCGTAATCTGACTAATTGACAACAGATTCATAGAAAAATGCGGTGCATGTAGGACATTCTTGAGCTGCATAGAAGATGTCAATCTAATCTCCCCCTGACCCGTGATAGGGGAGTGCGTGCCATTGGCAAACACTACTGTCCGTCCTGGAGGAATCTGAGTGTATCCTGTAAGTAGACTCTGGTCGCCACATAGATGATGTGTAGCGCCCGAGTCCATGATCCATGGCAATGTATCAGATCTACTACTGTGGAGTGCAAGTGTACTACCTGAAGTACTAGTAGAGGCAGAGGCAGAAGCAGCAGCATCAGTATGACTCTCTGTAGTCGGTGCTGGACCAGATGGTGGGATAATGCCCCAGAGGCGGGCAACTAGATCATCAAATCGTTGATCCAGTGTAGCAGCAGACGGGGGCTCTATCTGCTCAGCGGCTCGTGCAGATGCAGGGAATCCATGCTTCGAGTAGCATGTGTTTTCAGTATGTCCGACTCGGTGACAATATGAGCATGTTGGCCTAGTGCGGCCACCCCTTCCATGAGGAGTACGTCCACGGCCCTGGTGATGAAAATCGCGGCCTCTGTTGGCCGCCATAGCTGAGGGATTCTGACTCGCAGCTGCTGAAGGCACTGTGATCCTACTCAATCTGTGGAAAGCTTCCTCCATGGGAGGAATAGTCGAGTCCGCCAAAATATGTGAACGTGCTGCCTCATACTCTGGATCAAGTGCAGCGAGAAATACACCCACCATCGTCGCATTTCTGTATGTCTTCTGCTGTTCTGGCGTGGCGGTAAGAGGCATGAAGCTATAGAGCTTCTCGAACATCCCTCTCAATGATGTATAGAGAGAATGTAAAGGACGGCCGTTCTGCTTTATTGTGAATATATCATGTTGTAGTTGCAGGATCTTCGTCTCGTTCTTTGCCTGAGAATATGTTGCTGCCAGGATATCCCACATGTCTTTGGCTGTAGGTTGATGTAGAATGTCATTGGCGATTTCAATAGCCAATGTGCCAGATAGCCACACCTTGGCATATGCATCATCGGCCTCCCATGAGGCATGGACTCCAGTCTTCTCTGCAGGCTCGGGCTCGGTAAGAATGTGTTTCTTACCTGTAGACTTCATCATACTCATGAACTGCATTGCCCACATGTTAACCCCTCAGGAACCGGGTACCCGTTAATCACACATTTCACGTCACAACATTCATTAATATCGCATTAAGTAACTGAAAGTACGGGGAAAATTTTTCGCGAATGAAATAATTTCATCTGACATTTACATAAACATTCATAACCACAAGTTCATCGAACAATTGTCACCAAATCTCATTTCATTAACTTTCATATATTTTATTGTACAAAGTCTGACAGTACATCCAGTATATCCCAAAAATCTGACTGAAGAGAAAATAAGCATATTACATTAATAACAGGACAAAAACTTGACAAATAAAAAAAACACATACCTTCTAGTATAAACTCTATCTCTGGAACCCTGTATAGGTACTGAACAATAGACTCCTTTCCTGCCATGCGTGCAAGGAAGAAAAGGAGTCACAAACGTGAATACAAACCCGTAGTTTAAAATAGATAACAAGTAATTTAATGTGCAAAAGAGAGCAAGTAGAAATGTGGAATAAACACTATTTACATCTACTTGCATAAGTAAAAATGTTTTCAACTGTTTGTTACTAAGTTCATTTGTTCTCCCCTTTTTCCCATTCATCCCATATATATATATATATATAAAGTTTAGATGACCACACTAACATATAATGATTTCCTGTGTTTTAAGATCATGATTTTGGGTCTTGGAGATCATGTTGCGGAACTTGATGGCTACTTTCTTGTCATTGAGATCATGTCATGGTTTTCGATAATGGACTGATATGATGATGATGAATTTGATCCTTAATTCTATTTACTCCTTCTAAGTTAGTGGATAGTCCGTGGTCTTGGTCTATGTGTAGCCTCACACTATGACTCTAAGGTATTAAAAGTACCTTAGGGTTGGGGGGTCTCCGTAGGCATGCGGTGTTGTGTAATGCATCCTAACTAAGTTCCCAACACGTCCACTAACTTATAGGGTTTTTGAATCAGATTAAAGTCACTTCAAATCAACTCAATTTTAATTGTGATTTCCTCCAAACCTTCACTGTAACTCTCTCCGATGTACTCTCAATAATGAAGATATAGATGTAGATACGAATGATCTGGATGTAGAATCGCCGTCTGTTGGCGAAAGAAAACTCAAGCGGTGAAGAAGCCTGCAAATGGCTCTTCCGTCTCGCCCTCTAGTTGGAAGGCCGGTCCAATAGAGGGATAGGTCTACTCCCCAACTATGCCACTGAGACGGGTGAGAGGGACTTCCCGGGAAGTCGCTCTAGAAAAACAGCCCGACCGGTAACGGGCAACCGAGCTCGTACGTAAAACTGAAAACCAAGGAACCCCCGCCTGGGTATCCTAAAACAGGGTCAGCGGAATGGTCTAGAGTCGGGATCCCAACGAGGCGTAAAAACACTACGACGTCGCGTAAAAATCGAAAAAGGACTGGGATCCTAGACCCGCGCACTTGGCGGCCGCTGCCCAAACTGGGCTTCCTTTCCTTCCGCCCAGGTGAGGGTCACCGCGCCCTCGCACGATCATGGTAAAGATCACCATGATCGGCTCAATATATGGTATCACTGATTCACAGTCATATACATGTACTTGATTTCTAGATTCAATTCATATGCCAATGTTATAGCTTTTCCTCAATTCTTGTTGCCATAGATGATTCAAAATTCTGCTTGATAGATCATGAGTGTGATAGAAACTGCTTAAAATGATAAGAGTTTATAATTGATTGCTTAAGGTTTACTAAACAAAACCTAAACATCATGAGAATCATGGCACCACGCCCTCGCACGATTATGTGTAAAAATCACCATGACCGACACTTCTTGATTTTTGTCATAACTGAATTACAGATTCAATTCTTATTCCTAACCCAAGATGTTCCATCCATATGTAGTATGGATATCTAATCCATAACATTGTGATGATTACAAGATTTGTGTGAAAATATACTTTTAATTGTCATTATCATCTGCTTATCTTAAGACTCCTAGCTCAACGTGAAGCACGTGTAAAATCCATTAATAAGTTGAGGTGCTCCAATCATCGTTATCCCTGTATTTAAGTTATTGATCATTAAGAAGTTAACTATAGTGGACATGATATTTTCTTTGTATATTCATAACCTTAGTATTGAGTTCTTGGTTTCTACCAACCAATCGCAGATTCGTGGTTTCGAGCGTTCTGTTGCAAATGTGAATACGTGTGTTTAGCAGCAGAAGTTTTAGGGACGCATATTGCAAGGTTTCCGATGATTGAATCTCATAGTTCATGCCTTGTCACGAAAACCATTTTACGATGACAATTGCTATAATAATTTTTTTTTAAATTCTCTTTATTTGAGAAAACTTAACTTTGCCCGTAATTAGATTTGCAATTAAGTAGACATCATATGTCCCTCTCTCTAACTATATTACTATTTCAGTCAACAATTTAGAATACATCTTTTTAAGAACTGTTGAAACAGGAAAGTGTATAAGGCTAAGCTTGACCTCTAAAAGGATTAGAAGTCAATTCTCATTACTGTTGTCTCATCATTTTTTTTCCAGGTTCTAAATATTCCTATTTCTGTGTATACAGGATTTACTCTTAATATGTATATGTATACATATATTCGAGAACATGGCTTATTGTATTACTACATAATTATTTCATCATCACTCCTGAATGGAATTAGAATCTAGGAATACAAAATCTAACTTACAACTTAAAGGTTAAACCAACGAAAACTATATATACTTTAAACATGTATGATTAATTTGATATTGTAGAGATCTTCCTGGAAAGGAAGGAAATAGTCTGTACTGAAACTTTCCTCATTAAATCTTAAATATTGTTGTTTTACTTTAAGGTTGATGATTTAGAGTTTCTTGGGATTATGAGAGTAGATGCCTTAGCTACAAAATATTTATACTGGTTGATCCTTTAATATTTTAGAACAAGGGTGAGAGACTGTAATATGTTATTCAGGAAACAAAATTATGACAACATTGTTGGGATTTTATACGAGAAGAATTTAGGATCATTTAAGAGCATGACATAAACAATTTCAAAACTATTAACACAATGCAATTAGGGGAAAAACACATGCATATTAGCAAGAGAGAAACTAGGGATATGTAATCAAGTGAAATAAGCATGTATGGCAGCAATAGGAGTGGTATAAGGAATGTACCAAATTATATCTACTTTTGAAGAGGAATGTATCTCGCATGCAGTAGCTTTATGAGAGGAAAAATGGCTGAAATTGAGGCTTCAAGAGAGCCTCCAATCAGCAGCAAGGGATTGTTGAAATGGCATCAGCAATAGCCAAATTTGCAGGAGCTCCAGGGGTCCTCCAGCCTTCAGCTCCTGAGGCCTCCAACGGCAGAGAAAAGGAACACCAATAACTCTATCTCGGTGGAAAAGATGGAAAACTAGAGGGGAGTGGGTGGAATTATATAGACCTTAAGAGGTCTTGATAAGTTGCCAAATGTAATGGAAATAAGAGACGCGTGGAAGAGATAAAATGATAAAGAAAGAAAGGGAAAAAAAAATCAACGGTGCTGCTACAGTCTACAGTAGCAGACAGTAAAGAATTTATATATATAATTATCTTAATATATATATTTCAACTTCTCTCTCATTTTAAAGTCATCCGTAATCGCACGTCGGTCCTCGGATTTCGACGCATAATATCTCGTTTTGATCGTCTCGAGACGACGATCAATTTGAGTATAATGTTGATATACTTCCGGTCGGGTTTTGAATAGCCGAATTTTCCGGATACGATTTTTGTTTAAGGTTAAATTTTACGAATTAAAAATATCAAATGACCTCCGATTGACGAACGGTCGATTCCGTTGGTCTTGTATCGTCGAATCGGATCTAATGACGGTGTCGGTTCGTATCGCGGTTTTCGAATTTGCGTCGCGGCTTTTCACGACGCGCGTTACGGTGTGACCGATTTTCGGTCGATTTCGCCCGAACGACTTTTGATTCATGATCAATTGGTCGTTTTAGGTTGTTTAGTATTGACCGACAACGTTTTTGGGTTCATTAGACCCAAAATCGGACGACTTCGGTTTTGATTGGAAACCGGATGCTACAAATATAAAAACCTCAAAGGGAGTCTCGTCCTCGAGACTCGAGTCAAGGTTAATAGGTATCTTGTTTGGATTTAATATGGTCATAAAAACCTCAAAGGGTTTTGAACCCATAAAAACCTCAAAGAGAAAACAAGCCATATATTTATAATTTATCTAATTACAAAAGCTTGTTTTGATGATTACATCAGAATAGCTGCGGGTATCGTGCCCGCATGTCGGCTTCAGTCTCCCATGTCGCTTCCTTGACGCCGTGTCGGTGCCACAACACCTTGACTAATGGAATCTCCTTGCTGCGAAGCTTCTTCACAGCACGGTCAAGTATCTGGACAGGCTTCTCCTCATAAGTCAGATCTGGCTCTACATCAAGATTCTCATAACTGATGATATGCCGAGGGTCGTGGACATATTTCCTCAGATTGGATATGTGGACAACATCATGAATAGCTGAAAGATGTGGAGGAAGGGCTACTCGGTAAGCAACCTTTCCCACTCTAGCCAGAATCTCGAATGGTTCAACATATCGCGGCGCCAACTTGCCACGAACACCGAATCTCTGCACTCCCTTCATGGGAGATACTCGCAAAAATACCCAATCTCCAACCTATAATTTATAGGAATGTCATTAGTATGAGATTAAGTTGGACATATATATATATATCATAGACGAAGAAGAAATAATTAGATTACCTGGAACTCTAAGTCTCTCCTCCGACGATCAGCATAGTTCTTCTGGCGACTCTGTGCCGTCAGAAGCCTCCGTCTCACAAGATCAACAGCTCTCGTAGTCTCCTCCAAGAGATCTACGGAATATAAAGCATGATCACCTACCTCACGCCAACTGAGAGGCGTGAGGCATCTCTGCCCGTATAGGGCTTCGAATGGTGCCGTACCAATACTGGAGTGATAGCTGTTGTTGTACGTAAATTCCACCAAAGGCAAATGGTCCTTCCAGTACCCTTTCCACTCCAAAGTGCATGCGCGAAGCAAATCCTCTAGTGTCTGAATAGTGCGCTCACTCTGACCGTCAGTCTTTGGATGATATGCAGAACTCATCTTCAGCTCTGTCTGTAGTGCAGACATGAACTTATGCCAATAATGAGATGTAAATCTCGAATCCCTGTCAGACACCACTTCTCGTGGTATACCATGCAGCCTGATAATGTCCTGCACATACAGCTTGGCCAATCTGGATGGAGTGTAAGTCGTGTTGACAGGTATAAAATGGGCTGACTTGGTCAACCTATCAACAACGACCCAAATGGAATTATGGCCACCTTGTTCCTTCGACAAGCCTGTGACAAAATCCATAGAAATATTGTCCCACTTCCACTCGAGAATGGGGAGAGACTGCAGTAATCCTGATGGTTTCCTGTGCTCGGCCTTAACCATCTGACAAGTCATGCATCTGCTGACATGTTGCGCCACATCGCGCTTCATTCCATTCCACCAAAAATGTCGACGCAGATCACGGTACATATTCGTACTACCTGGATGGATAGATAATCGTGAACTGTGTGCCTCATCGAGAATGTCTCTGTGAAGCTGCTCGTCATTGGTTACAACGACCCTGCCTTCCATAAAATAGACTCTGTCACGACAAAATCATCAATTTCATCCTTGATGGCGTGCATGCATCTATCTCGGATCCAAGGATCGGTCTTCTGACCTTCTATAATACGTTCCCAAAGACTGTTGTATCGTGGAGGTACGGCGGTAGAAATGGATGCGCTCTCCTGAGGATGCCAATCGGTCAAAGCTGCAAGCGTATCCCACGTGTATAGCCAGTTTGCCGTACTATCAGCATGCGCTCTCTTGCTAAGTGCATCAGCCACCACGTTTCCCTTACCAGGATGGTAAGAGATCGTGCAATCATAATCCTTCAGCAGCTCGAGCCATCTGCGCTGCCTCATGTTCAGCTCCTTCTGATCAAAGATGTACTTCAGACTCTTGTGGTCTGTAAAGATCTCGAAATTCACCCCTTATAAGTAGTGACGCCAGATCTTCAAGGCGAAGACAACTGCCGCCAACTCCAAGTCATGTGTAGGGTAGTTCCGCTCGTGCGGTCTCAACTGCCGTGATGCGTAAGCAATCACCTGTCATCTCTGCATCAACAATGCTCCTAGACCTTCTCCAGATGCATCAGTGTAGACTGCATAGTCCTGAGTGCCTGAAGGAAGAGCGAGAATAGGCGTTGTAGTCAATCTCTCCTTTAGTGTCTGGAATGCCTGCTCACATGAACCGTCCCAAATAAATGGAACTCCCTTCTGCGTCAGTCGTGTCAGATGGCGAACAATGCGTGAAAATCCGCTGACAAAGCATCTGTAATAGCCCGCTAATCCGAGGAAGCTGTGAATCTGAGTAACTGTCTCAGGTTGCTCCCAAGACATAACTGCATCAATCTTTGCAGGATCAACTGCAATGCCTGCTCCGGAAATGATATGTTCGAGAAATGAGACCCGGGATAACCAGAACTCGCACTTACTTAATTGGCATATAACTTGTGCTCCCTCAATGTATCTAAGACAATCCGTAGATCATTCGCATGATCCCATTCATTCCAAGAGTTAGATGAGCATATCATCTATGAACACCACTACAAACTTGTCCAAGTATGGACGGAAGATACGGTTCATCATATCCATGAAAGCCGCAGGTGCATTGGTGAGCCCGAACGACATCACCACAAACTCGTAGTGTCCATAGCGAGTCCTGAAGGCTGTCTTCGGAATATCCGACTCGCTAATTCTCAGCTGATGGTAGCCTGAGCGAAGATCGATCTTCGAGAAAACCGAAGATCCCTGGAGCTGGTCAAACAAATCATCGATACGTGGCAAGGGATAACGGTTCTTCACCGTTCTCTTGTTCAGCTGCCTGTAATCGATGCATAGTCTCATGGATCCATCCTTCTTCTTGACAAATAGAACCGGAGCACCCCAAGGTGAAGTGCTCGGCCTCACGAATCCCGAGTCAAGCAACTCCTGCAACTGCACCTTCAGCTCCCTCAACTCGGCTGGTGCCATACGATAAGGTGCCATAGAGATCGGCTGTGTATCTGGCAACAATGTGATCTTGAACTCGATCTCCCTCTCAGGAGGTAATCCTGGTAGCTCATCAGGAAACACGTCAGGGTATTCTGAGACTACTCGGATGTCCTGTATCATCGACTCATGGTCAGATACCTCCCGAACAAAAGCAAGATATGAATCGCAACCCTGATCAACAAGTCGCTGGGCTTGCAATACTGAAATGTACTCCATGGTGGAGTCATGTGTAGTACCCTCAAAGGTGAACTCGGGTATATCAGGAATCCTGAAGACAACCGTCTTCCTAAAGCAATCAACTAGTGTATGATGAGTAGATAACCAATCCATGCCCAAAATCAAATCGAACTCATCAAGCTTCAGAAGTAGACAATCTACGATCATCTCGTGACTGCCAATCTGTACGGGCAAGTGCCTGACTATCAGAGAAATGATAAACAACTGGCCACCTGGCCATGGTTAGGATGCCATGGTTCTGCATGAGAACCATAATTAGTAGTAAAAGTACCATTTGAAGATACTTACAATATATGCTTTTTCTCTTCTTGGGATATAATATGAAAATTAATGAAATTGGTGACATTTGTGGTTATTTAATTTGAATGTCATATTTCCCTTCTCGGACTCACGACAAGTCGGAAGACTGTCGCTATTCGAGAACTTAATGCGATCGGAATTATAATACCGCGAATGTGCGTATCGGGGTACCACTGCTCTGATACCAAACTGTTAACCCCTCAGGATCCGGGTACCCGTTAATCACACATTTCACGTCACAACATTCATTAATATCGCATTAAGTAACTGAAAGTACGGGGAAAATTTTTCGCGAATGAAATAATTTCATCTGACATTTACATAAACATTCATAACCACAAGTTCATCGAACAATTGTCACCAAATCTCATTTCATTAACTTTCATATATTTTATTGTACAAAGTCTGACAGTACATCCAGTATATCCCAAAAATCTGACTGAAGAGAAAATAAGCATATTACATTAATAACAGGACAAAAACTTGACAAATAAAAAAAACACATACCTTCTAGTATAAACTCTATCTCTGGAACCCTGTATAGCTACTGAACAATAGACTCCTTTCCTGCCATGAGTGCAAGGAAGAAAAGGAGTCACAAACGTGAATACAAACCCGTAGTTTAAAATAGATAACAAGTAATTTAATGTGCAAAAGAGAGCAAGTAGAAAGGTGGAATAAACACTATTTACATCTACTTGCATAAGTAAAAATGTTTTCAACTGTTTGTTACTAAGTTCATTTGTTCTCCCCTTTTTCCCATTCATCCCATATATATATATAAAGTTTAGATGACCACACTAACATATAATGATTTCCTGTGTTTTAAGATCATGATTTTGGGTCTTGGAGATCATGTTGCGGAACTTGATGGCTACTTTCTTGTCATTGAGATCATGTCATGGTTTTCGATAATGGACTGATATGATGATGATGAATTTGATCCTTAATTCTATTTACTCCTTCTAAGTTAGTGGATAGTCCGTGGTCTTGGTCTATGTGTAGCCTCACACTATGACTCTAAGGTATTAAAAGTACCTTAGGGTTGGGGGGCCTCCGTAGGCATGCGGTGTTGTGTAATGCATCCTAACTAAGTTCCCAACACGTCCACTAACTTATAGGGTTTTTGAATCAGATTAAAGTCACTTCAAATCAACTCAATTTTAATTGTGATTTCCTCCAAACATTCACTGTAACTCTCTCCGATGTACTCTCAATAATGAAGATATAGATGTAGATACGAATGATCTGGATGTAGAATCGCCGTCTGTTGGCGAAAGAAAACTCAAGCGGTGAAGAAGCCTGCAAATGGCTCTTCCGTCTCGCCCTCTAGTTGGAAGGCCGGTCCAATAGAGGGATAGGTCTACTCCCCAACTACGCCACTGAGACGGGTGAGAGGGACTTCCCGGGAAGTCGCTCTAGAAAAACAGCCCGACCGGTAACGGGCAACCGAGCTCGTACGTAAAACTGAAAACCAAGGAACCCCCGCCTGGGTATCCTAAAACAGGGTCAGCGGAATGGTCTAGAGTCGGGATCCCAACGAGGCGTAAAAACACTGCGACGTCGCGTAAAAATCGAAAAAGGACTGGGATCCTAGACCCGCGCACTTGGCGGCCGCTGCCCAAACTGGGCTTCCTTTCCTTCCGCCCAGGTGAGGGTCACCGCGCCCTCGCACGATCATGGTAAAGATCACCATGATCGGCTCAATATATGGTATCACTGATTCACAGTCATATACATGTACTTGATTTCTAGATTCAATTCATATGCCAATGTTATAGCTTTTCCTCAATTCTTGTTGCCATAGATGATTCAAAATTCTGCTTGATAGATCATGAGTGTGATAGAAACTGCTTAAAATGATAAGAGTTTATAATTGATTGCTTAAGGTTTACTAAACAAAACCTAAACATCATGAGAATCATGGCACCACGCCCTCGCACGATTATGTGTAAAAATCACCATGACCGACACTTCTTGATTTTTGTCATAACTGAATTACAGATTCAATTCTTATTCCTAACCCAAGATGTTCCATCCATATGTAGTATGGATATCTAATCCATAACATTGTGATGATTACAAGATTTGTGTGAAAATATACTTTTAATTGTCATTATCATCTGCTTATCTTAAGACTCCTAGCTCAACGTGAAGCACGTGTAAAATCCATTAATAAGTTGAGGTGCTCCAATCATCGTTATCCCTGTATTTAAGTTATTGATCATTAAGAAGTTAACTATAGTGGACATGATATTTTCTTTGTATATTCATAACCTTAGTATTGAGTTCTTGGTTTCTACCAACCAATCGCAGATTCGTGGTTTCGAGCGTTCTGTTGCAAATGTGAATACGTGTGTTTAGCAGCAGAAGTTTTAGGGACGCATATTGCAAGGTTTCCGATGATTGAATCTCATAGTTCATGCCTTATCACGAAAACCATTTTACGATGACAATTGCTATAATAATTTTTTTTTTAAATTCTCTTTATTTGAGAAAACTTAACTTTGCCCGTAATTAGATTTGCAATTAAGTAGACATCATATGTCCCTCTCTCTAACTATATTACTATTTCAGTCAACAATTTAGAATACATCTTTTTAAGAACTGTTGAAACAGGAAAGTGTATAAGGCTAAGCTTGACCTCTAAAAGGATTAGAAGTCAATTCTCATTACTGTTGTCTCATCATTTTTTTTTCCAGGTTCTAAATATTCCTATTTCTGTGTATACAGGATTTACTCTTAATATGTATATGTATACATATATTCGAGAACATGGCTTATTGTATTACTACATAATTATTTCATCATCACTCCTGAATGGAATTAGAATCTAGGAATACAAAATCTAACTTACAACTTAAAGGTTAAACCAACGAAAACTATATATACTTTAAACATGTATGATTAATTTGATATTGTAGAGATCTTCCTGGAAAGGAAGGAAATAGTCTGTACTGAAACTTTCCTCATTAAATCTTAAATATTGTTGTTTTACTTTAAGGTTGATGATTTAGAGTTTCTTGGGATTATGAGAGTAGATGCCTTAGCTACAAAATATTTATACTGGTTGATCCTTTAATATTTTAGAACAAGGGTGAGAGACTGTAATATGTTATTCAGGAAACAAAATTATGACAACATTGTTGGGATTTTATACGAGAAGAATTTAGGATCATTTAAGAGCATGACATAAACAATTTCAAAACTATTAACACAATGCAATTAGGGGAAAAACACATGCATATTAGCAAGAGAGAAACTAGGGATATGTAATCAAGTGAAATAAACATGTATGGTAGCAATAGGAGTGGTATAAGGAATGTACCAAATTATATCTACTTTTGAAGAGGAATGTATCTCGCATGCAGTAGCTTTATGAGAGGAAAAATGGCTGAAATTGAGGCTTCAAGAGAGCCTCCAATCAGCAGCAAGGGATTGTTGAAATGGCATCAGCAATAGCCAAATTTGCAGGAGCTCCAGGGGTCCTCCAGCCTTCAGCTCCTGAGGCCTCCAACGGCAGAGAAAAGGAACACCAATAACTCTATCTCGGTGGAAAAGATGGAAAACTAGAGGGAAGTGGGTGGAATTATATAGACCTTAAGAGGTCTTGATAAGTTGCCAAATGTAATGGAAATAAGAGACACGTGGAAGAGACAAAATGATAAAGCAAGAAAGGGAAAAAAAAATCAACGGTGCTGCTACAGTCTACAGTAGCAGACAGTAAAGAATTTATATATATAATTATCTTAATATATATATTTCAACTTCTCTCTCATTTTAAAGTCATCCGTAATCGCACGTCGGTCCTCGGATTTCGACGCATAATATCTCGTTTTGATCGTCTCGAGACGACGATCAATTTGAGTATAATGTTGATATACTTCCGGTCGGGTTTTGAATAGCCGAATTTTCCGGATACGATTTTTGTTTAAGGTTAAATTTTACGAATTAAAAATATCAAATGACCTCCGATTGACGAACGGTCGATTCCGTTGGTCTTGTATCGTCGAATCGGATCTAATGACGGTGTCGGTTCGTTTCGCGGTTTTCGAATTTGCGTCGCGGCTTTTCACGACGCGCGTTACGGTGTGACCGATTTTCGGTCGATTTCGCCCGAACGACTTTTGATTCATGATCAATTGGTCGTTTTAGGTTGTTTAGTATTGACCGACAACGTTTTTGGGTTCATTAGACCCAAAATCGGACGACTTCGGTTTTGATTGGAAACCGGATGCTACACCACAGTTCATAGTTCGTACCATCCATCTTGACAATGGGCGTTGGACCACGAAATGCGCCAATAGATGGGATATCTGCCTTACTTTCTGACATACTGGAGACGGAAGACTGGAGCGACTGAGAGAAGATAATCTTTGTCTACAATGACATAGACGGGATTAGTTGCGTGTGTAGACGTCAAGCAACTAACCCCATGTAGATCAAGATGTGTGTGCGCCCTAGGGTTTGGGGCTTAGGGCACGTAGGCACGTGCAAGGAGCACGCGCGCACGCAACTGGAGGTGCACAGACGATCAGGCAGGCGTCGGGGCTGGCGCAGGCGCTATCGCGTGCACTGGCGCACGCTGTCGCACAGCGCGCAGAGGTGCGAGGCGCGCAGATGCGCGAGGCGCGCAGATGCGCGAGGCGCGCAGATGCGCGAGGCGCGCAGGGGGCACCGCAGGTCGGAGAAGCCCGCCGATCGGCTGAGGTGGGCGGCGCCGAGTAGAGAGAGAGAGAGAAGAGAGGCCGGCGGGTGGGGTGGGTTAGGGTTAGGGTTTCGAGAACTCCGGTCTAGGACCGTCGCTCTGATACCATGTTGGGAAACGTGAATAAGAATTTCTATTCCATAGCCCTAGGCTCTCTTATATAGGAGAGTAGCCTATGGATAAATTACATAAAGAGAATAACAAGAAAATAAAATAACAAAGAGATACAATTATCTTATATGCGTCAACAAGGACAACTTGTGGAAGTTCTCAGGAGAATGCGGCTAGTCCTTTCGCCATCCTCTGGGCCATTTTGTGTGCTAGAAATGAGAAAATCTTTAAAGGGCGTCCTTTCATCGATGAGAAGGTATTGGGTCACTGCAGGGCTTTGCTGGATTTATGGAGTAGAGTGTAATTTCGTTGTTTGGTGTTCTATGAGTGTGTAATCTTGTAATCGCGTACTAATGGAATAAAATTGTGGCGAACTCCATTTTTGGGGCTACACCCTCTTTTTCTCCAAAAAAGGTTGTTGGGTGACCACTATGTGTATAACACCTCTATGGAGCCCTATATCCCTCATCGCCAGCTAAAACCGGTCACCGTCAACCTCTTTCAACTCCAACTTCATCTCCCAAGCCAAACCTTCATGCCAACTCTTTGAAGGCACCACTTCAACTGTACTCCGTCTCTTAGGAGGAACCCCTTCTCTCTACGAGCACGTCTAGCATATTTTTCACAGCATTATCAATGTATCTTACTCTTACCCAGATGTGTTGTAGCAAGACAATGCTCCAAGCAATCGAGAACTGTGGATCAAGCATCAAGAGATGGGTTGCATGCGACTAAACGAAATTAATACCGAAGCATCATCAACATCAAGAATCATATGGTTGTAGCCTTTGCCACAAGGACTCGCAACGATGCAGCATCTTTCCGGAGTGCTGTAAAGATGAGTTCACCATGAACTCTAGAAAAAAAGGAGGGGGTGGATCCTTCCAGATTCCAGATCAGTTGGGTTCCCATCAGCACGAGTGCATATTGGCTCTAGAGGATGGGAGGCGGCAATACTATGAAGCCTTAGACAAGTTCTGAAGTTGGATTCTCTCCTTATGAGAACCCTATTGATGCCAAAGAAAAGAGGAAGGAAGAGGGGGCTCGGGCCCGTATTTTTCTATTTTCTACTACCGTGTGTAAATGGACCCAATGTGCCATATTTGTTCTAAAAAAGAGAAGAGAATACAATAAAGTAGAGAACAGAAGAAACAACAAAAAAATGACCATGAAAAAATGAAAGTGATTGTTATGTTATGTTGTAAGAGTAGTAATAAAAAATAAATTGTGAATGGTTGAAAAAGATGATTGCAAAAAAAGGTGGTTGATGAAAAAAGGGAGAAAGAAGAAGAAAAAATAAAAAAAAGTAGAAAAAAAATCATTCAAAAAAACATGGACAATTAAAAAAAGAAGATGAACTTTTTGTTTGACTCACCTTTCATTTGTTCTCCTAACTTGATCGAGTATCCTTACGTTTCCGATAAGTATATGAGAAAGGGAGAGTGTTTGAGTATTGTTTTTCAAGCTCTACCTTGATTGAGGCACTCATACGAGCAACTGAGTGGCGATTTCGTATAAGAGTGGCCATCTTCAGAGAGAGCTTGTTCATGAACTCCAGTACATGACCCTTCCGAGGTTCCTATGAAAGAGAACCCATTTTGATGGCCCTATGAGAGCCATCATTTTTCAAGATCTGCGTATCGATATTCCCACAGCATTTCTTTTGTTTAGACCTTGAGAGAAACGGTGTTGTTGTGAACCAGAGTACTACATGAGGGAGACTAATTGCAGTCAGTGTTTTTAAAAACACGCCTCGAGGCGTTTTTCAAGGAAAATCCCTTGAGGCTATAGCCTCGAGCAGCCTCATTGAGGCATGTGCTCGAGGCATTGCCTCAAAACTCAGCTGATTTTTCATTATTTTCTATTATATATTCTTCTTTTCTCTTTGATTATGAGCTTTTCATCTTTCTAGACAAGTAGTTTCAAGTCCTTGAGCTCACGACTCACTGAAAGGCATCTATCTTTGTAGTTTATTAACATACTAAGCTTATTTTTACTTTGTTATGCATGTTCGTTATAAATCAACATGAAAAAAAATCGAATCTTGATTTCTTAAATCTAATGTCTTTACTCTTTAGTATGAATCAAGCATAAATGCTTTCTTTATTGAAATATTTGGATGCAAGTCCCCTACTTTGACCTAAATTTATAAGAGTATGTTTTGTAAACATGACTCATCTTTGCTTCTATTCAGTCGGGACCAAAATAATACACATCAAAGCATGCATGAACAAGGATGGTCATAACATGCAATATTCAAGAATTTTATTGCTCAAACCTTATGGTAATGTAAAAAGTGATCACTGCTTACTCTCTTGTCTTTCTCAATTGATTGGCACACGTATCTCAACCATAATTAAAAAAGATGTGGATATCCATGTCCTTTAGTTAAATTGTATTCAGAACTTTCTAATACTAAGACTTACTCATCGTTGTGCTTGCAAACCATATTTACTCAAAAAGTGATCGCTGCTTACTCTCTTGTCTTTACTCTTTAGTATGAATCAAGCACAACATGCTTTCTTCTTATTTTATTCCAAAAAAACCATATTTACTTGACTCCCTACAGTTTGAGAATCCAAAAGAAGAGAGTTATTTAACAACTTACAACATCTTGTACTTAAATTTGATATTTCCCTACTTGTTTAGAGACGTGACATCGATGTTGAGAGATACAATGATAACTTGTCTATGTTTGAATTTGCTTTATTAGCTTTTCACGTATTAATTATCATGTTTTACGAAATTTGTTCTTTCTTGAGTGATACCTACGCATTATGACTTGAGGCGATATAGGGAAAACGCCTTGATATGCCTCACATTTTTAAAGCATTGATTGCAGTCTCAATGACTATAATCGATGTACATGCAAAGAATACGAGCACGTTGTCTACCTAAAGTTCTCAATGGATCAACATTTGCACTCTAGTCCTCCAGTTCATCCTCACCAGCATGACATGAGAAGCAATGTCATCAACAATAATCAATAGAGTATGCGTTGAGTCGATATTTTTTTGAGAACAAGTACGGGTGAGCCCCCATATTGGGAGTCACCGCCACGCGAATTCCATTAAAGGAGAAAGAAGATTACAAGGTCGGACATTAGCCCGACAACCAGTAGTTGTACAACGCGGTACAATGAGCTACAACGTTCTCAAAGTAAAATCTTTGATTGTTGAAAATCTTCTCGTTTTGCCCCAACCAGATGGTCCATAAAGTCGCGAAAGCCTTCGAACAGTCATCTGTAGATTTCGTACCCAATGCTCGTGCAGACGTCCAGGAAGCGGAGCACGCCACACTATCCACCCCAACCATTCCCAATGCCTCCCAGACCCGTTGGGATTTCGGGCACCCGAAGAAGAGACGATCAGGATCCTCCTCCATGACCCCACACCTGTCGCACTGGGTGTCCTCAGACTGAGCAGCCTTCCCCTCCTCGCCTTATCTGGCAGCAGCCCTCACCTCATGCACCACAGGAATATTTTAACTCTAATCGGTATCTTTGCCGTCGAGACGATTTTCATATCCTGAATTAACTCCATGTCCTGTACCTCGACACACGCTCGCAGAAATTTGTACTCTTCACAGAAAATCTGTTTTCCACCCACCGAAAGTGATCATGGCCACTCGAGAGGTGCGGCGGGATCTCTGTCACCATGCAAAAATACTCCTCCGAACGCTGGTCAGATAAATCGGTCTGAAAGAGTGGTGCCCAAGTACCCTCGACGGCCGTCTGTAAAAGAGAAGCGTCCTTCATGACTGCAAGAGGGAACAACCGCGGAAATTTCTCCTCCAACATGCCCTCCCTCGTCCAGTCATCCCGCCAGAACCTAAATAAGTGACCATCCCCCATCATCGGCTTGAGACATGGCGACACGACCGGCAGAATCTCTCGGATCCCAGCCCAAAGCGATGACTTGAAGCGCACTCTATTTGCCAGCAGCTCCCCTTTGACCTCGTATATCCTTCTTAACAATCTAGCGGCTAGTGACAAAGACGATGCGTACCACCCATTTGGCGATGAGAGCCTTATTCATGCAATCCACGTCCCTAATGCCAAGGCCACCCCCGCGGTCCCTCGTGACCTCCTCCCAATTGCGTTGAGTCGAGATGGTATGTAGTGTCATCTATTCAATATGGAGTGAGAACTTTTTCCTGTTTGTCCAGGTTGAGCATTGCAAGCTCCAATTTCAGGTGAGTGAAGGAATGAATGTCTTAGATAAATAATTTGATCTTTTCAAGATCCAATTACACCTCTCTCATTTTTTAGTCTCGAATTACCTATTGATATGACTATGGTGAGTTGGTGAGACTATATAAAGGGTCCCACACTCTTTGTAATCGCTTGAGAAACAAAATTAGAAGAATCAACCCTTTGATGCTTCATCTTGTGTTTTCATCTTGCTCCTTACGGAGTAGGGTTCCACGTAAATCAAAGGTTTCCATCTTTCTTGTGATTTCTCATTCTATTTATTTATTTTCACAATATCTATTCAGAAGTGGCTAAATTCGAAAACTTTAATGGTGGAATATTTTACATGTGAAATCAAAAAAATCCAATATAAGCATAAAAGCGATGAGAAAGTTTATCCACTTAGGCAAACCATGTAAGAAGCCCTCATTTCTTCAATCGGGTTCTAAAGCAAGCAGTAGAGCGTGATTGCTCTATGGAGGGCAATCAACGGCAATCATTCCTCAATTATTATTCCTAACTTAGTGGATAGATAATTTTTACTAGAGTTAAGGCATTCAACACAATCGGCGAGTGATCATTGTTGCATGTGTGATTGATGAGCACAGCCTAACAAGGCCAATCACTGATCAGCCACCTGAAATGGGCATTGGCCATCTGGAATGGGTGAGTCCATCTGAAATGTGGAACTCCGCTTGCAAGGATAATTGGTGCAGCTTGCAAGATCACCACAGAGGGAGTGAGAGAGAATATTGCACGAGACCATTGATAGAGTTGTTAAGCTAGAATGGTTATGGTGGGAGCTTATTTGATAGAGGTATCCAGCCACCTAGGAATGTCAAAAATATTACAAGGACCTAATATAGATGATAACATAAAAGAAAGTACATGAATAATATCTAAGGGGCGTCCAACTCTATGTTATCTCAACAACACGTCATACGAATAATGTTCTCCTTGTATATTTTTTATAAAGGCACAGGGCCTTCCAATGAATGAGGTTCTCAGATTTCTTTTCTTCCCCACAAAAGGATAATAAATAAACAGAAAAACCAGAGAGAGGCATTGTAATTACTTCAAGCCCTCATGAAGATCTGTTTTAATTATATCATACTATATGACTACGCGTTCCAAGAGAAATGTATGAGATACTCGAGTTTGGTGGTACTATAGTGTACTGGTGAAAAACAGAACATGTGAAGTAAGCTTCTCCTTGAACAGCTCAATTCTGTATTAATATATTTGTGCATACTCTAAGAAATTCGTTAGCTTAAACCATGTAAAGTGAAATATGGTAATCCAATTTGTGCAATGTAAAGCTCCTTACCAGATCAGGCCTCGAGTGGAAAAGGAATTCCAGAATCCTGGTTCCAACTGCCCCATTAGGTGGAAGTTCAAATGCGGTAAATGCAAGAGTGGATAGAATAACCTTGAATGAAAAAAGAAAAAAATCGTAAAGGCCTCCTGGATTCGGAAGTAGACAGAAAAAAGAAATAAATTATCAAATATAATTAACCAAAACAGCATTAACATATTTCTTTTGAGAAGGGGAACATCATTAAAATATCTATATATACTCTAGTTCTGTTTATCATTAATACATCAAATTCACCTGCTAAAGAAGTATTTCGTTGATCTAAAATTCTTAAAAACACGCTCTAAATTCATGCATAAATATGAGTATGTTAACTTAAAAGAAGGCCGTGTTAAATAACATTTTGAAAGTTATATCTCTGACCTGAAACTGGGGTCGTGAAAGGAGACATCCCTACCAAACTCCCCTCTACAGCTGAAACAAAACCCTCATCTGGCTTCCTACTGATGAACGCGTAGTAAAGGTAAGTATGCATCTCTTCACATATGCAACATGCGGTCCAAGAACCCCCTCTTGTGAAAAGAACTTTAAACATTCTCCAGTCGATGCTATCATATGTCTTGGAGAAGTCAACCTTCCACAGCAGCCCCTCCAGTCGGCCAAGATAAGACGCCGTGATTTTCGCATCTACATTGATCTCCCAAGCACAAAGGTTGTCTGAAGGTTGGGTTAATAAACATGCTCAATAAACCCCTTGAGGTTTGTTCGCAAGAATCTTCACCATATCCAGATAAAGCACATTAGAGTAAGTAGTTGTCTCGTATTGATTCTCTGTGCCACCTCCTTAGACATAAGCAAAATTGGGGTACATTTCAGTCTATCAGAACTAGAACTACTCAATCACATCCATCACATCCAGGAGCACACATTTCTGAAATTCTTTGAAAAAATCAAGAACCCATTCAAGTTAGAAAACCATCAGCATTCAGTTCACAAACATCCTCCCATACCTCATTCTCAGATAAATTACATATTAGAAAGTCTGCCTTCTTCGAGTAAAGATGACTGGCCACTCTCCTCAACCATCTCCAATTCAAATCACTCCACTTGCATAAAATCTTGTACACTTAACCTCCATCATGCCCACTTGCTTGACTTCCTAGACCATAATACCAAAAATCTCCCCTTTACAGATGCAATTCCAATATCTCCTCCCACCCTCCATCACATGAAATAAAGTCATGTTGTCATCTCCCTCTTTAATCCAGGTCTGCCTTGATCCAAGGCCCTAAATATCAGTTTCGGTCACCATTTCGGTGACCGGCTGAAAAAGAATTTTCGGTGGAATTTCGGTCAAAATTCGACCGAAATTAGGGTCATTTCGGTCATTTTTTGTACTAGGGCCCCCATATTTCGGTCATTTCGGTCATTTCAGTCGAATTTCGATTTCGACAGGATATCGATATTCGACAGAAATTCGATCGAATTTCGCTGAAATTTAAATTTGAGGCCATGCCTTGATCATTGTGTCTACTCATTTTCACATTTTTCCACGACTATCATCCACTAGTGCTCTAACTTTAGCAACACCTCACATACAAAAGTGGTCCAGGAGTCCGGTTTTGTCAAGCATATCAACCACTTCTTAAGCTATCGATCTCCTTTCCTGGCATTGCAGTCTGATATGCCTCGTAAACTCCTGGAGTTTCTCCCTTAACTTTGACAATCTGGAGAAGAGTCTGCAGGCCACCGATCATTCACAAACCCAATTATTTTATAACTCTGCCAATTTCCGGATTCATGGCTCCACCAGTCAAAACTTAAGCCCCGCGAAGAGAACTTAAAGAAGAGGGTCTCAAGTCCTCTCCCAGGTAACACATAACAGGCGTGTGACCTGACATATCTCAAGACATCCCCTTCATCGAGGACAGTTAAAAGCATTGCAATATTTTTGAACAGAAAAGAAAGATAACTGTGACCACGAAGAATTTATCCTCCAAGTATGAATACAGTCCCCTGCATCTAAAATCTTTAGTTGAAGCACCCTAGCAGTGTTTGGATATCTGCCAAGCTTAGGTTCTTACCCCCAGCATCCCTTGGGTGGTCTGCCCTAAGAAGAGTACAATTGGAGCCCCATTTCACTAACTACAACATATGAAGGTCAATCGCAGTCTAACTTCGCAAAGCTCCATCCACAAGGCCTCCACGAATGCCTCAAATGGCCTAAAAAAAGGACAAAACAAGTCTAAACTATCCCCAACTCTCCCCAAGACCAGTGTGGCAAGTGAGCCCCGATATAGATCCTCTCGCCTAAGAAGCTAAACATTCCCTCGAATCTACCATTAGCATCCAACATTGCAAATTCAATGAAGCCAGGACAACTCATGCTTATGCATGTCATATCATTACAATGTTAATTTCCTACAGTAAGACAATATTAGACTTCTTTCAATAAAATACATCACGAGCACCACCCTCTTATCAGGGTTCTACAGAGTACAGAACCCTCATGTTCCATATTAAATCTTCACTTTTTAATCGAGCATCTTGCCTCGACCAAAAGGGCACCCATTTCACCAGTCGCAGCCTCAACAACTCTCCATCCCCTCATATTCGACTCTCATCACCGCTGACTTGTCAGACCCACCCATAGTCATCTCCTCTTGCATGTTTAGCTTCGCCACGACCCAGATCTTTGTCGTAGTCGGCCAACTAACATTACTAATGAAAATGCCCACAGATAATGATCCCTATTGCACATAGATCAGATCCGTATCACCCATGAGGCCCACCCTTGAACATCCATCCACATCGAAGACGAAATCAGATTCATGATATGGAAGTAGCTACTCCAAGCTATCCATGTTATAGTAATAATGTATTTATAGTATTATGACAATCTTTCATTTCATTCTAAGCGTAAGCGTAATAGTGCATTTATGTAGTCCAACATGGTAACCTCTCACAAATAATGTTTCCGCTTTGAATAAAGAGACTCCTAGAACACAATAAATTATTCGCTTATTTCCTTTTGTATGGTATCATAGCAGCAGTCTTGGACTAGAGCTCTGAGGACCTCTTAAAAGTTGAAACCCTACCCAACTGCCAAGCCTCTCTCTCTATCTCTCTCTCTCTAACACCATCGTTCCCCTCTCCCTATCTGCAGTGGTATTGTGCGCATGTGCACCAACAATGGCAGCTACAGTTGCGATAGCAACAGCTAAAATAGGAGTCGCACAGCAGCCACCATTGGTGGTTCTGCAGCTGTTGTACATCATTATCTGCTCCCGCAGGCCACCAGTGCAGCCGTCTATCACCGGCGGCCAGCAGCGACCCAGCCAGCCACCTGCAATACTCTAGATTCTCCCGTGGAATTCATTTTTTGTCAAAGGGATCTCTGAAAATTCTCGATTCTTCAGATCATGCATTCGTGGACAACCCAATATGGATTTGATCGCATAAATCCAACCTCGAGCTTCTAGGAATCTAAAGAACCTACAGGGTGATGGGGGTGTTATGTATCTAAGTCTACACTCACAGACTTCCTATGATATACTTGTGTAGACAAGTCTGACTCATTTTTATCTCACGGTTTCGTCATTGACGTGTTTCATCATTCACGTGTTTCGCCCAGCATGGCACAGAGAAAAGTAGATGCTACTCAATCTCTTGGGGCTATCAAGGGTCCATGTCTCATTGTTAAGATGGGAGGGACAAAATACGAGTTGACGGCAATGCAATTCACAAGTATCATGGAAGCCACAACAATGAATATTGTCGGAGTATTTGGTTGTGCGCCTCTTATATTGTAGATGGGTAAATGGATCCCTCCAAGATCCATTTACCCTATCCAGTTGTTTAGTCTCACATCTACCAGTTTAGAGATGTGGAGACTCAGTGGGGGCTATATATAGATCCCCACACCTATTGTATTCAGAGAGAAAAAGCAATGAAACATATTGCCTTTTGAGGTCTTCTCCCGTGGTTTCATCCCGCTCCTTAGGTAGTAGGGTTCCACGTAAAATCGTGTTCATCAAATTTCATATTTCTTGATTTCGTGCTCTGTTTATCAAATCGCTTCCGCATTCCTATTTTTTAACGTGGTATCAAAACTATATTATTTTTCTAACATGGTATCAGAGCGGGTTCGATTCTCGCAGATTCATTCTTGAAGATTCAGTTTTATATTCGAGATTCGATTCATTATTTGTTTGTGAAGATTTTTCTTTAAAGATCGTGTTCAAGTTCAGAGATTCCATTATAGGGTTTCTTGAAACCATAAATATTTGGCATCAACGTTTACAGATGCAAGGTTTCTTTCTATCTCGGAGTTTTCCAAGCAACACACCCGATCATCGTGCAGGTGTCAATGCAACGCATCCTTGGAATTGATTCCAGCATGTGCAGCCATCTCTCCTGCAGCCATCACTTCCAGGCATCAAGAGTTTCCTGGATGCCCTAGTCCTCTTATCTTGCATATGGCTCTCTTCATCACCTATCTCTAGGGCCAGGCGATGGTACTTGAAAGGAACCCCCCAGGCGGAGCCCCCAATTTTCCTCCAAGTGGAGCAAGATCGAGCAATCCAACTTTATTCCCAGGAAGACAGTAGTATCGTGCGTGTGTCGCGTAACCTAGCATCTCCAAGCGATGACTCTTGCCGATCTCCTGGCGCAGACGGCGCCCATCCGACTTCCCGACAGCACGGAGCACTCCATCGTCTGCCCGAACTCCTCGTGCAGCCGCATCAAAAGAGTCTCTCCATCAGCAAGACGCCAACCCTCTCCATCGACAACGCAAAGATGCCCCAGCAGCAAGCCTCCTGTTAGAGTAATTGAAACTCTGATGTATTATTCCATAGAGCCCTCGGGTCTCTTATATAGAGAGAAAACCCTTGGGTAAATTACATAGACGTACGTTATATAAATAGGAAATACAGAACAGTACACCATAACATAATATAACCTCTACACTCCCCCTCAAGATGGAGCATAGATATCTATCATGCTCAGCTTGGAAGAACATCTCTGGAAAGGTCCTCTGAGCAATGGCTTGGTGAATATATCAGCAGTCTGGTCTTCTGAACTGACATGAGAAGTAGAAATGAAGCCCTTCTAAATCATGTCTCTAGTATAATGACAGTCCACCTCGATGTGCTTTGTCCTCTCATGGAAGGCCGGATTATTGGCAATAAACAATGCTGCCTGATTGTCACATTGGAGATTCATAGGCAAGGAGACATCTACATTCAAATCTTCTAAGACTGCTCTAACCCACATCATCTCTGCGCTTGCTTGTGCCATGGCTCTGTACTCGGATTCAGCACTGGATCTCGCCACAACAGTCTGTTTCTTGCTTTTCTAAGAAACTAAAGAGCTTCCTATGAAGATAGCAAATCCAGAAGTAGATTTACGATCTCTTGGACATCGTGCATAGTCTGCATCTGCACAAGCTGAAATAGACAGATCTGTATCTTTCCTGAATAGCAACCCTGTGCCTGGGGAGGACTTCAGATATCTCAATATCATGTACAAGGCATCCATATGAACTTGCCTAGGCTGCTCCATAAATTGACTCACCCGGTTTACTGCAAATGCAATATCCGGTCGAGTTATAGTAATGTATAAGAGCTTACCCACCATCTCTTTGTAGCTTCTTTTGTCCACCTCTTCGGTATCATCATCGTACAGCTTCATGCTTGGGTCCATAGGTGTGCTTGACGGTCTGCATCCAGTCATTCCTGTTTCATCTAGCAAGTCTGTGACATATTTTCTTTAAGTCATTACCGTCCCTTGTGCATTTTTTGCAAACTCTATCCCCAGAAAGTATCGTATCGTGCCCAGATCCTTCGTAATAAACTGGCTTCCCAACAGGGATTTGGTTATCTCGATTCCCTGAGCATCATCTCCTGTAACCAAGATGTCATCAACATATATCATGACAACAACTGTACCTCTAGGGGTCTTCTGGATGAACAGTGAATGGTCCGCATTTGATCTTCTGAACCCCTGTCGTTCAATTAGCTGGGAAAGCTTCTGGAACCAGGCTCGGGGACTCTGCTTGAGGCCATAGATAGCCTTATGAAGTCTGCACACCATCTGAGTCTCCCCCTCAGTAGCAAACCCTGGTGGATGCTGCATGTAGACTTCCTCCTGTAGGTCACCATACAAGAAAGCATTCTTGACATCAAGCTGAGAAATGGGCCAGTTACGTACCACAGCAACCGATAGTATGATACGAAGAGTAGAGTGTCGAGCCACCGGTGAAAACGTATCCAAATAATCAACCCCATAAGTTTGGGTAAATCCACGTGCAACAAGTCTGGCCTTGTATCTGTCGAGACGTCCATCTGCATGATATTTCACCGTAAACACCCACTTGCAGCTCACCACGGATGCACCTGTAGGAATGGGTACTAGAGACCAAGTCCCTCGAGACTGTAAGGCACGCATCTCCTCCTCCATAGCTAGTCGCCAGCAATCAATCTTCATGGCTTCTTGATAGGTCCGTGGAATGTCAACGGATGAGACAGCAGCTGCAAACTTCTGGAAATCCCCATTGAGACGATGAAATAAGACCTGGGAGGCAAGAGGATATGAGGCACATTTTCTTCTCTGCTTTCTTTGAGCAATAGGCCGATCAAGATCATCTATCAGTGTGGTGACTGGCGGCTCCTTCTCCTGTAGTAAAGGCTCCTGCATCGGTGCATTATCTAACCCATCATTAGTGATAACATCAGAACATACCTGAGGCGTGCGGGATGGTTGGCATGTAGATTGAGCAGGGCATGTCCGCCTTGTATAGAACTTAGGAAATGGTACTATTGGAGGTGGTGGTGGTGGTGGTGTAGTGGATTGACCCAGGCTTGGAGGTGGAGGGACATAGACATTAGAATCCGTGGGTGTAGAGGAGACCAATCTGTCACCTGCAGGGGAAAAGTACATGACATGTTCGAAAAATGTAACATCAGCACTCACATAGTACTTGTCATGAACGGGGTCATAGCAACGATACCCTTTCTGTGTCCTGGAGTAGCCTACAAAAACACACTTGATAGCCCTAGGAGAGAGCTTATCAAGCCCTGGAGATAACCTGTGGACAAATGCAACAGTGCCAAAGACCCGAGGTGTAAGTGTAAACAAATCTTTGTCAGGAAAGAGAACAAAGATAGGAGACTTTTCCCCAAGAATAGTAGCAGGCATGCGGTTAACCAGATAGCATGCTGTAAGTATAGCATCTCCCATTGTAAAAATCATTTTGCACAACTAGCCCGACCAGGAGGGCGAGTGGGGTGCGTAGGGCGTGCGAAGTGCGAAGGGAGAGTCGGGGGCGTATGGCGGATGGGACTCGAAGATCAGCGTGGGTGCGGCGTGTGGAAGAGACGCAAAGGCCTTTTGGTGATCGGTGGGTTGCAGGGAGGCAAAGGGCGTGGAGACCGAAGTTGCGGGCTGCAGAGCCTCTTGTCGACAGGGTGCGCCGTGGTTCCTCGCGGTATCATGTAGCAATGGCGTCTGATGACGACGAAGGCGAGTGGACCAGGGTCTCCCACGCGAAGCCGAGTAAGCATTGCTTCCGTTGTGCTTCTCGGGGTCATACTGCCTCCGAGTGCTCTGTTCCCCCTCGCTGCTTTCTCTGTGGCAAGCTTGGCCATCGGAGGACCTCCTGCTGGTCTCCTATGGTCGGTTCTGGTTCCCGGTTTATAGCTCAGCCGGAGCGTGGACGTGCGCCTCGCCTGCATGGGGGTCGCGATTATCGTTCTTTCGCCCAGGTGGTGGCGGCTAGTGGGAGTTCGCCTAGCTCGCATGGGGGCGCTGGCGGTGCTGGCGGTGGTGGTGCTCAGGTTGAGGGTCTCTCTATCGATCCTCCTTTTTCTTCGGAAGCGGTCTTGCATGGTTTCAAGGCGGGCGGTGTCGCGGCGGAGTCTGCTGATGTGGTCTTCAACGTGGATGCGGAACTTGTTCTGGTGGGAAGGGAGGCGAATTCGAAGATGGCGGCGCACTCGCAGTCGGGTATTCCTTTGAAGGGCTCCTCTGCTGGGGCCAGCTCAAGCGTGGTTTCTGTACCTGCTGCCTTGCTGGTCAAGGGGGATCACGTGGAAGGGGCAGAAGGGGGGGGTGGGCTTGCTGAGGCGGGTTTGTGGACGGAGCAGGCGGGGATGGGAGGTTCGTGCGCCCGTGCGGGACCGGCCTCCGCGCTCTCCGCTGTGGTTGGGGTTCTTCAGAATCGTGTTGATGGCTGGGAGAGTATTCGTTCTGCTACGTTGGCTTTCTTGGGCGAAGGCTTTGCGGGGGACTTCGTCAATATTGATGCGGTTCGCTGCTGTGTTAGAGGTCTCTCCCCGGAGCAACGGGAGAGACTCATTCGTTTCCAGGGAGTTGAAGGTGTTCAATGGCGTTGCTTGCGGGTTTCTGATGGTGGTGTTTTCTCGACGGAGGTCCGGGCTGCTGAAGTTAGGGGGGTGCCCTTCCTCTCGAGGACGGTTCATGCTCTCTCGAAGGCCTTCTCCAGGTGGGGGCAGGTTGTCCAAATCCTTGATGACGGTCTTGCGTCGGGTGCTGACTGGCGGTGCTGCCGTGTGCTGATTGAGGCTCCGTCTGCGTTCATTGCTGATTTGGAGGGGAAGAGTCGCTTTGAGCAGCTATCTCTGGGTCGCTGGACCTTCACCCTGGAGCTTTCTCTTCTCCCATCGTCGGCGAGGCCGGCTCCCCCTTCTCCGGCGGCGGGGCGGCAGGGTCCCTCCGCGGCTTCTCCGGCAGATCGGGAACCTGTGATGGCGGGTGACGGTTCATCTTCTATTTGCCACGTGGCACTCTTTGGGACTTTTTCCGATGCGTCAGCATCCTTGCCACATTTACCACGTGGGCACGAAGAGGCTCTTCGTCTTTCGCAATCGCAGGAGTCTCTGCATGATTTGGTGGCGATTCATTTTCCCGAAATCCCTTCGTCTGCGGGTGCCGTTATTCTGGACATTGATTCGCCTTCTTCTGAATTATCCTTTATGTCGGCGGACTTATTGCAGGTGGTCCCCTCTCCGGACAGGACGTTTATCCCTTATGACCCTCTGGTCAATTCTATTTGGGCCCCCCTTCAGGTTTCTTCGGAGCAGTCCCTTTCGGATCCTCTGTCGGGCTCGGATCTCCTCCCAGGGACGGAGCATCTTATTTGGGGCTCCGATGTTCTGTGCCCTCGTCCTATTAGGGCGGTGCCCTTCTCTGATCATATGGAAGGTCCACTATCTCCTCCTTCCCAGATGTATCAGCCGCTTCTTGTTTTCTCGGGAGATGCTATCCCTTCGCCCGTTGTGGGGGACGCTGCGGTTCTCCATCAGGTCTCTGCGGGGCAGCCCCCTCGCCCGGTTCGCATGGATCTGCTGTTCTCTGAAGATGGTGCGGGGTCGTCCCCTTTTTCTGATGCTTCTGTGGATTTCGGACAATCACCTATGTCCCGTTATGGCCGGAGCTACTCTCGGCGGCGACATTTCTTCTCTCATCCAGTTGCGGTTTCTACTTGCCATTCTTTGCGCGAGGCGGTTGCGGAGGCGGCAGGCCTTGAACGCATTGTTGGTCAGTGGCATGCTGGTAATTGACGGCCCCGTTTGGCTATGATGCATTTTTGGGGTACATCTTTTAGGGCCTCCTTTTTTGTTTTTATGAAGATTATATCTTGGAACGTGCGTGGATTGGGTGATGCGGACCATAGGCGCATTTTGGGCTCGCGCCTAGTCGAATGGGCTTGTGGCATTGCGTTCATTCAGGAGACCAAGTTATCGGCTGTGGATGATGTTATCTGGAGATCTTTTGGAGCTGGTCAGCTCAATGATTTTCGTGCGCTGGATGCTTTTGGTGCTAGGGGCGGTGCTCTTCTGGCCTGGCGCTCGTCGCGCTTTTCTTTTTCGTCGTTAAGACTGGGCCGTCATTCTATTTCGGTGCTGTTAAATTGCGGCCGGTCTAATACTTGTATGGCTTTTTCTTGTGTTTATGCCCCTATTTGCCACGTTGCCCGGCGTGAACTCTGGGAAGACTTACGGGAGGATGCTTATGCTTTTGGTGACGTGCCCTGGCTGATTGGTGGGGACTTTAATGTCACGTTGCACGCACAGGATCGCCCTCGGGGGCGCGGCGGTCTAGACCCGGGGTCCTCGGATTTTTTGGATTTCATTAATGATTTGGCACTTGAATCGCTTGTACCTAACGACATTTCCTTCACGTGGCGGAATAGCTCCTCGCGGTCGCGGATTGATCGCTTTTTGGCTAATAACTCTATGATGGACTGCTTCTCTTTATGTTCCGTCTCCTCGAAACCGCGATCTTTTTCGGATCATAATCCTATTTTTTGGTCGAATGGGGAGGAGAATCGTCCTCATAGCTTATTCCGCTTTGAGAACTCTTGGCTGTTCGAGCCTGGTTTTCGGGACTTGGTTCGGCACCATTGGTCACAATTATCTCCGTCGGGCAGTGCCGCTAGCCGGTTTGATTTTAAGCTATCGTCTCTCAGGAAGGTGCTGGCGTCTTTTAAGAAGGACATTCGCTCAGCCCGCATTGCTACCCGCGTGGCGGCTGATGAGGTCATTATGTGGCTTGATCGTATTGAGAATGATCGGGACCTTCATCAGGACGAATTGCTTGCTCGCGCCGATGCGATGGACAAGGTGAAGCTTGAGGATCGGAAGCGTTTGGTTGAGTGGCGCCAACGCTCCCGGATGCGTTGGTTGAAGGAGGGAGACGCTAATACCACGTTTTTTCACCGGGTGGCTTCGGGTCGTCGGCGATCCAACTCTATCTCTTCCTTGCTTATTAATGGCTCTCAGGTGCAGGGGGAGCGGGAACTGGGTATGGCCGTGACGGCCTATTTTAAGGATTGGTATGGGTGCAGGTCTGTGCGCCAGTGGCGGTGGTCGGGTAGGGGCGCTTCTGTGCTCCCTCAGGAGGATGCTACTCGCCTTACTCGTCAGATATCGTTGGAGGAACTGAAAGAGGCGGTTTGGGCCCTTAATTCCGACGCGGCGCCGGGCCCCGATGGCTTCCCCGTTTCTTTCTATCGGGAATTTTGGGATGTGATTTCACAGGATGTGTCGGATGTCGCTCGCGAGTTTTGCAATGGTAACAACGGGTTTAATAAGCTCAACAGGTCTATTATTGCCCTCATTCCAAAGTCTTCGTCTGCCAACCGTATTGAGGAGTTTCGGCCGATCTCCATATCAAATGCCATATACCTCATCATTGCCAAGGTTCTTGCTCGTCGGCTGGCTCCGCTTCTTGATTCGCTCATTTCGCCTACTCAGGCGGCGTTTATTCAGGGGAGGCAAATAAGTGATTGTTATGCGGTGGCTTCTGAAATTATTCATGCATGGCACAGGAACGACGTTAGGGGGACTCTTTGGAAGATCGATTTTGCCAAAGCTTACGACTCTTTGGATTGGCGTTTTTTATGGTCGGTTCTCAAGAGGCGAGGATTTCCTTCGTTATGGATTTCGTGGGTGCGTAGATGCGTTTCGACGGCCTCTCTTTCGCTTATTCTCAATGGCCGTTTGGCGGGGGGTTTTTTTCAGCCTCGCCGGGGGATTAGGCAAGGTTGCCCCCTTGCCCCTTTGCTTTTCGTCCTGGCCGCTGACGTGTTATCCAGCATGATTCAGAATGTGGTCGCGGCTGGTCTGACCCGTGGTTGTTCCCTTGGGCCCTACTGTATTCCCATTATTCAGTTTGCGGATGATACAATTTGCTTCATCGAGGGCGACGAGTCGAATGTGGCGGGAATGGCTACCACGTTGGAGCTCTTCAGTGAGGCGTCGGGTCTTCTCATCAACTACAACAAATCCTCTATGGTTCCCTTTTCCACTCCTTCTGACGAGGTTGCGGTCTGTTCGCGGATCTTGCGCTGCCCGGTTGGCGCTCTTCCTGTGGATTATCTCGGGCTCCCGTTGACAATTGGGCGTGCTCGTTTACGTGATTGGCAGCCGGTGGTGGATCGTATGGAGGCTCGCTTGGCTGGCTGGCGTGCCGCCATTCTCTCTCGGGGTGGTCGTTTGGTACTTCTCAAATCGGTACTATCTTCTATTCCAATCTATTTTTTCTCTGTGAAAGGTATGCCTAAAGGGGTTCGTCGGCGGCTGGACTCTTGCTTGAGGAAATTTCTTTGGGGAAAGAAGGGGGCTGCGAGGAGCGGCGTTCCTTTGGTCGCATGGGATGAGGTTTCTCGGCCAAAGAAGGAGGGGGGCTGGCGGTAAGAAGGTTGGATGTCGTGAACGAGGCTCTTCTCCTCAAATGGGTGATTCGTCTTTGGGGCAGGGAGGATAATCTTATGATTAATTTTTTGAGATTGGCGGTGGGGGTCGACCGGCTTTTGGGTCTGGATGCTCGCCTGTTGGGATCCTCCTCACATTTCTCTCGTGATATCGCCAATACTATGGTTCGGAACCGCTCTCTTTTTGTCACTAAGCTGGGGGATGGCTCGCTCATCCGCTTCTGGGGTGACGATTGGACTGGAAGGGGCCCTCTTAAGGATGTTTTTCCTCGCCTCTTCGCGCTGGTGGAGGATAAGGACGCGAAGGTTGCTTCTTATTGGGATGGGGCTTCTTGGGGCCCCAGGTTTGTGGCCAATCTTTCCGATCAGCGTCAGCTGGAGTTCATGGCTTTACTCGCGGTTCTCGCTGACGCGCCTTCGCCCTCGGTGGGTCGCGACCACCTGTCTTGGAAGGACGGCCCATTCTCCTCTCGCGCGGTTTACCGAGCTATTCTTCCTCCTTTGGCTGTGGCAGATGATGACTTGATTCGGGATTGTCAATTTTTTTGGGGCCTTAGGGTTCCCGAACGAATTGGCATCTTCTTATGGCTCTTCCGTCGTGGGCGCCTTTTAACTCGTAGCCGGTGTGCCGTCCTCTTCCCTCATGTTTCGCCCATTTGTGGGTTGTGCGATTTGGAGAATGAGACTATCGACCACCTTTTCTTCCGATGTGGCAAAACTAATGACATCTGGGCGGACCTGGATTGGCTTGACGTCTCGGACTCTTCCTCTTTCTGTGGGAGCTTGGCTCGCTCTCGGGCTAGGGCTAGGAACGACATTCTCACTGCTGTTGCTCGGCTTTGGTGCATCTGGATTGGTAGAAATGAAGCCCTGTTCGCTGGCCAGAGATTTTACTTGGAAAACGTGCTCATCTCAGCTTCCCGTCTCATTCGTGACTGGTCTGATGCGTAGAGGTTCCTTGCTGTAATGAGGGTATCAGACTGTGATACCTTCGGTTTTTATTGTGTTTTTTCTCTCCTTTCTGTACGCATACCCGCTGTAAGTTTTTCCTTAACTTTTTTTCAATAAATTTGGGGCGAGCACCACCGAGTGTGTCCCCCGCTTTTGAGCTTCAAAAAAAAGTATAGCATCTCCCCAAAAGGCTAATGGGGCACAGCTCTGAATAAGCTATGTGCGAGCAATATCAAGAAAGTGTCGATGCTTCCGTTCGGCAACACCATTTTGTTGAGATGTGTATGCACATGTGGTTTGGTGGATAATGCCTTTAAAAGAAAGAAAGTGAGCAAGGGAACGAGTGCAGAATTCCAAAGCATTGTCAGTACGCACATACTTAACGGTTGATGAAAAAACATTGTGAACTTCATTGATAAGATTTTGAATAACACTTCCTGCTTCGGATTTATTTTTAAGAAGAAAAGTCCAGGACACTCTAGAAAAATCATCAACCACAACTAAATAGAACCTGTGCCCCTGATGATCTGGGACACGACTGGGACCCCAAATATCTATGTGAAATAACTCAAATGGGGAGCGACTGCTCCGACTCTGACGACTGGGGAAGCTGGACCAATGGTGCTTCCCTAACTGACATGCTTCACAACAAAATGACGAACTCGGAGAGATTTGAGGCAGGAGGTGACGCATTTTCTGTACCGGCAGGTGACCAAACCGAAGATGCCAGATATATGGAGATACGGAGCCCTGGGAATGGAGTGAGACGCCAGCATAAGAGTTCCGTACGAGACGATAGAGGCCATTGTGCTCGGAACCACAGCCAATCACCCTGCCCGTTAGTATGTCCTGAAAAATAACAAACGATGGGTCAAAAATAGCGCGACAGTGCAAATCTCGTGTAATCTGACTAATGGACAAGAGATTCATAGAGAATTCTGGTGCATGTAGAACATTCTGTAAGTGCATAGAGGGCAGCAAAGCCGTCTTCCCCTGACCGATGATAGGGGAATGAGTGCCATCAGCAATGAGTACAGAGCGACCAGGTTGAACAGCTCTATAGGACTGCAGAATATCTCTCTCACGACAGAGATGATGGGTGGCTCCAGAATCAAGAATCTATCCTGTGAGATCATGGTTATGATATGAGACTGAAGGACTACCTGAGGCACTGGCTGAAGCAGATGTACTAGCTGACGCCGAAGCCGCAACATCAGAAGCATCAGCACCCTCTGACGATGACTGTGGCATGATATTACGAAGCCGTGCCACTAGCTCCTCGAACCTGTGATCTGGAGTAGATGTTGGTGGACCCTGAACATGATCAGCGACACGTGCAGAAGGAGGGAAGCCATGCTTGGAATAGCATGTATCCTCCGAATGACCAGTACGACGACAGAATGAGCCCGTAGAGCGTATGCGACCTCCGCGGCCACGTCCACCACTTCCTCTGCCACGAAATGAGGACGAACTACCTCGTCCTCTGGAGACTGCCAGTGCCGAGGGAGGTGGAGTCGTTGTATTCGATGGAACTGGTACATGACTGAGCCTTCTGTAGACTTCTTCCATCGGTGGAATGGTGGCATCGGCAAGGATCTGAGAGCGTGCTGCCTCGTACTCCGGGTCAAGGGCAGCAAGTAATACGCCAACCATAGTGGCGTTGCAGAACGTCTTCTGCTGTTCCGGCGTGGCTGTGAGTGGGATGGTGCTATAGAGTTTCTCGAACATTCCACGAAGAGACGTGTACAGAGAATGAAGAGGCCTCCCATTTTGCTTCGTGGTAAAAATATCATGCTGCAACTGCAGCATCTTTGTCTCGTTCCGCACCTGAGAGTACGTCGTGGCCAGAATATCCCACATCGCCTTGGCGGTGGGCTGATGGAGGACATCATTTGCTATCTCCGTCGTGAGCGTTCCTGACAGCCACACTTTGGCATACGCGTCATCGGCCTCCCATGAGGCATATATTCCCTTTTTCTCCGGCGGTTCATCTTCGGTAAGAATATGCTTCTTACCACATGACTGCATAAGACTGAGGAACTGCATAGCCCACAGTTCGTAGTTCGTCCCGTCCATTTTGACGATTGGTGCCGAACCTTTAAAGGCACCTATGGCGGGCATATCGACCTTTTGTTCTGACATATTGCCGGAGAAGAACAACTAGGGATGATAGACAAATGAACCGGTGTCTACCAAGACCTTTGTGGATTCAAGTGCATATGTAGACGTTATGCACTTGAACCCATCATCTATCCGAGACCAACCGGAGGAGAGGTGCCCCGGTGACGAGTAGAGGTTGTGGAAGCCTCGGCGGGAGAGAGAGGCGGCGGCTAGGGGGACCCGGCGGCGAGGCTGGGCACTGCTGGCGGGGCCGGGGACGGCTGGGGGGTGGGGGGCGAGGACGGCTGGGGGGAGGCCCGGCGGAGGGTTGGGGGCTCGGCTGGGTGGCGAGGGCCCCGCTGGAGGGCTGGCGGAACCGGCTGGAGCGGCTGGAGATGTCGGCTGGGCTGGCGGCGGCGGCAGAAGGGGGGAGGGGGGCGGGTGGAGAAAACCCTAGGGTTAGGATTTTGGCTCTGATACCATGTTAGAGTAATTGAAACTCTGATGTATTATTCTATAGAGCCCTCGGGTCTCTTATATAGAGAGAAAACCCTTGGGTAAATTACATAGACGTACGTTATATAAATAGGAAATACATAACAGTACATCATAACATAATATAACCTCTACACCTCCGATCTCCATCTCTGCATCTTCATCGCCGCCCCTCAGTCATCATCGCCAGCGTCGAGATCTTGGCGACGGTGGCTCCCTCTAGGCAAAGGAACATGGCTGTTGAACCTCCCAAGCAAAGAGGCCCCACCGCGCGATGCTCTAGGCAGAGGCTCGCGCCATCTCTCCCTTTGCAGCATGTACCTCCATCAAGAACTCCAACTAGGGCGCAACACCCCCTTCTTCGAACCCGATCTGGGGTGGCGGGGTCAAGAGCAAGGGTTCCCATCGGAGAATCCTAAGTAAGGGACAAGCAGGTTGTACTCTTTGTTTAAAAAAAATTGGAGCTGCTTTTATTTAGGCCCAAGTGGGTCGTGCAATGTAAAAAAAGAATAGCAAAAGGGGGGAGCGTCAGCCATAAAAAAAGGGTGTTTAAAAAAGGTTGCGTACAATAAAAAGTCATACGCAAAAGTTTTCCAAAAAAGATTGAGATGAAAAGTCAAAAGAAAATGAATGAAACGACTAGTAAAAAAATTGTTTCAAAAAAATGATGATTTGAAAAGCCAGAAAAAATGAAATCGGCTTATTGTTTTGTTTCTCATCATTATCTTGTCGTCTCCCAACTTTGTCGAAGTCTCTGTTTTCCGACAAGTGTGGGAGAAAGGGGGGGGGGTATGGCGCAGAGTCACGGGTTTGTTCCAGATTCAGATGTCAGATTATAGACCAGCTATATTTTCAGACTCTACAGTTTCTCAGATATTCGGACTCGACGTCAGATGGTTCCGAGTCTTCAGTATTAGACACACACATGTATGCGGTCTTTTCAGATGTGCACATGTTTGCCATCTTTTCTGTGGTCCCCATCTTTTATGTGACGACTAGTGTTTTCATGTGAGCCATAGGGACTCCAAAGTAGAGTATCATTCCCTATGCCATGTTGGCTAGGGTTTTCATGTGGTTCCATAGGGACTCAGAGTAGAGTACCATTCTCTGTGCCATATGGGCGAGACCCAGTTCTCCGACGAGGAGACTTTTCAGACTCCATTCTCCAGCGATCGTGAACTCCAATACGAGATCCTTCTGAGGTTCCTATGTTAGAGAACCCATTTCGAGGTCCCTATGAGAGAGACCCTTCTTCAGAGATCTGTGTACGGAAAATTAGCGATGCTCTTTTTGGCCCTTTCAGAGATGGAACAGTTGTCCACATGTTGTGGCGGGCTAGAGTACTCCGATGAGGAGACTCATTTTCAGTTGCAGTGACTCTGACATGCGCAGTACAGAGCACATGCTCTCCGACGAGGAGATTCAGTTGACTCACACTCCAGCCCGTCCGTCCTCACGTGCACGGCATGAGAAGCAACGTCCTCGACAGCAGCCGACAGTTGTGCGCATTGAGTTGATATTGTTTGTAGTGCCATGTATTATGAGTTGAGATTTCTTTCTGCAAACTGAGCATTGCATGCTCCAGCTTGAGGGGGAGTGTTGGAGTATTTGGTTGTGCGCCTCTTATATTGTAGATGGGTAAATGGATCCCTCCAAGATCCATTTACCCCATCCACTTGTTAGTCCCACATCTACCAGTTTGGAGATGTGGAGACTCAGTAGGGGCTATATATAGACCCCCATACCCATTTTATTCAGAGAGAAAATGAAATGAAGCATATGGTCCTTTGAGACCTTCTCCCGTGGTTTCATCTCGCTCCTTAGGGAGTAGGGTTCCACGTAAAATATTGTTCTTCAAGTTTCATATTTCTGGATTTCGTGCTATGTTTATCAAATCGCTTCCGCATTCCTATTTTCTAACATGGTATCAGAACTATGTTATTTTTCTAACAAATACAACTTGACAAAGCCAGAGCTGACCAATAAATCTGGTGCTAATGCAACATAAAAGAAGAACACATGGGCTCGATTGTGGCTATCAGGCACGCTAACGACTGAGATTGCTAATGGCATACTACATCAACCTACTACAAAGGTGATGCAAGATATTATTGCTATAATGTACTCCAGGTGAAGAATGAGACTAAGATTCTTCAGCTTCAACATGACATCTACATGACCAAGCAGGATGGTCAATCCTTCTGTTAGAGTTATTGTGTTTTCTATTTTATTTGAGTCGTGTAACCCTTCAGGGTCATATATGTATTTTCCCTACTTTGTTCTCTAGGATTTCTCTTTATATAAGAGACACTAAACCCATGAAATAAAAACAACTCATTCTCTTCTCCACATCTTATCAGAGCAACGGCCCTAGACCGGAGCTTATACCTAAAATCCACAGCCACCACAAGTCCCTGTCCTCCTCGAGCCTTGTGTGGATCCTTCTTACTCACCTAGGGGTCCCGCACGAGGCTTCAATGGGTTCCCCAGCATTACCCTAATGCCACTCAAGGGCCACCCTAGCGTTGTCCAGCGCCGCCCAGGCGCTACCCTAGTACCTCCAACGCATCTTCGGGTACTGTCAGTGCTGCCAACTGCTATCTCATGCGCCTCCGTCATTTTGATTCTTCAAAATCCTGATCTCTTGTGTATACGTGTTTGAGTTCTAGGGCACGTTGATGTCCTATCCATACTTGATCGACAATAGAACTTCGATCTCTCTATTTGACCATCATGACATCTACTTCAACCGAGATGAAGTCATTGTCTACTCCATCTTCTATGATGACACAATGTACTACTATCAAACTGAAGGACAACGAACTATATGCGCTGATCTCGCTCCTTTAAGGTTTTCATTGGTGACAACGGAAGGTCTATATCCTAACTAAAGATCCTCCAGATGAGAAAGATAAAGAATATGATAATCGGCCCGCAGACAACTATCAGGTTATCAACTGGATGACCAACAGTGTTGAGGCACATATCGCCTCAAATTTGCTTTTTAAATATACAATCAAGGATATGTAGGATGACCTTCAGCGGACATATTCTGAAAAGACGATGAAGTCTCGCCTTGCTATCATCTACATGTGTATCTTGTCAGCATCATAGGATGACTCTACCTTTGTTGAGTACCAAGGTTCAGGAAAGCGGTATGCGTATGCGTTCGGACGGGTCACTGAATAGCGATTAAGCGGTATGCGGGGGCATATGCGGGGCATATGCGGTTATACGCGGTTTCCTAATTTTTTATTTAAAAATAAATATATACAAAATTAACTACAACTGAACGAAATTTATGTATAATTGTGGTCCAACACAAGATCTAAGAAAGATGACTTTCATATAGAGGTCAAAATAACCTTTATCAATCAAATATCAATACTTCAATAGAAAAATTAGCACACATCAAGGTAGACCAATGAAAGTATATAATCAAAAAACTATGATGATTTGGAAGTCGGGAGGTGGAAGCCCTAATCGACGAATTTGGATTCTGGATGTGGAAGCCCTAATCAGGGTTTTGGGTTTCTAAGTGATTCGGGGTGTCGGGTGCCTTTTTCGTAGATCCAGATCCGACAACCCAATTAAACTTTGAAAACATGAAGCGGGCGCACAGTCCGCATATGCGGGCGCACAACCCGCATATGCGGACCGCATAAGCGCAAAGGGCGCTTAATGAGGGGCTTCATGTATGCGGCGCGCTAGGGTATCCGCTCAGGCATATGCGGCCGCATATGCGGCCACTCAGACCGATTTCGTGAACACTGTTGAGTACTACAGGAACCTTACTAGCATGTACGAGGAGATTGCGATCTTTCATCCCTCATGTTGTACTAAACAGGTACAAGAGCGTTCGGATTGGCAGGTGTATCGTTTTCTTAATGACTTGCATCCTAGGTATCAAGCATTGAAGGAGCAATTTCGGATATATGATACACCGTCAATGATGAAGTTCATCTTTGGATGTCTTGAGAAACTGGAGACATCTATTGCACGGCCTCCTACCTTATCGCATGAAGAGTCATGTCGCACCATCTGGAAGAGGAGGATGACATAGTTTTCGAGTAGGTCGTGGATATGACTCTTATCGAGGTCGTGGACGAGATTTTGGACATGGACGTGACTTTGGTCGCGGTTGTGGATGAGATTTTACTGCTCCTCAGTATCCACAGTGCATTCATTAGGTCGTTGGAACCATCTGTTCGAATGATGCTGGCAGAAGTTTGGCGTACCTCCTTATCAAGCCAATGGTGCCTATGAGGACGCCTATGATGTGGAAGAGGCGTCTCCAACTATGAACCCCATTGGAAAGACAGTGCATCTCAATGACGCAGATTATTCTTGTTTGATGCAGATTCTTCAGACTACCAGGCCTGCTTCTTCTTCTTCCAGTGAGACTACCATTGCTGCCTTGGCTACCCTGTCACGTACAGTAGCCAACTCTGCACCTCCCACTGCTCTCGCTTGGATCGTTGACTATGAAGCCTCTACTTATATGTCTGGAGATGGTAGTTTACTAATCTTCTCCAAACCCTCTTCCTCGATGAAGTCGGTTCGAGTCGTCAATGGGGCTCACTCGTCGGTTACTACTATCGGAGCCATGGAGTTCTCCTCCAAGCTCTGATTTTCTGGGTTTACTGTGCTCCTGATTTCACTCATCTTATTACCTATTCATAAGCTTTGTGTTGAGCATAATTGTCATGTGATATTTGATGAATTATATTGCTATTTTCAGGATATACGGACGAGGCAGATAATTGGTGGGGGACATAAGAAGAATAATCTCTATTATCTTGACATACCCTCATATTCTAAGTTTACTAGTGTTGCATCCATCTCTGAAGACCCTCTCCTATAGCATATGCGCTTTGGGCATCCTTCTGCCAACGATCTCTTCATGATGCTCGATGAACTCTCTACTCTGAAACCCTTCTAATGTGAGGCATGTGAGTTCAAGAAACATCATCGAGCTTATTTTCCAGTTCGTGCGAAGTCCTGTCGTACCATTCTTTTTGGTCTTGTTCATTGTGGTGTTCGGGGACCTTGTCCGGTCCGAACTTAGAGTGCTCATTGCTATTTTATTGTGTTTATGGATGCTTACAATAGATCATCTTGGGTTTACCTAATAAAGGAACGTTCAGAGATCCATAAAATCATCCGAAATTTCTTTCAATATGTCAAAACTTCTTTCTCTACATGTGTTCAAATTCTTCAAACTGGCAATGCACTTGAGTTCACACAGCAGGACTTGAGATCTTTCTTTGTCTCTCAAGGGGACTCATCAAACATCATCTCTATATACCCCTTCACAAAATGGAGTAGCGGAAAGGAAACTCCGACATTTGCTTGATATTGTTGGGTCTCTCCTCGCTCAGATGAATGTTCCCAAGTATTGTTGTCATAGATGTCACTTTCTTTGAGCAGACTAGATTCTTTACACAGACTGTGGTTGATATCCTTTATATCTTCCACCTCTACCAATCGTCTATACAAACAAGCACACCACTACACGTGATCTTGTTCCTTTGCATGTTCTTTTTTTGCAGGATGATATGCCCTCTTCAAGTGCTCCCACCGCTGCTTCCTCGGATGTACTAGAGGAGCTTTTGATTTCTCTCCAAAGCAAAAGAGAATGTAGTTTTCACCCTATGTCACTTCACTCTTTTACTGATGGTTTGTCTAGATATGACAAGAGGTTTGCAAATGCCCTAAATGTCATTTCTGTCCCCAGAAATCATCATTCTGCAATGCAGGACCAGGACTGGTGACATGCCATGGATGAGGAGATGGATGCCCTTACCTCAGGAGGTACATGGGATCTTGTGTTGTGCCCCCAGGAATTCGACTATGGCTTGCAGATGGGTCTTCACGACCAAACAACCATCTGATGGGTCCATTGACAAATTGAAAGCCTGATTAGTTGTAAAATGCTTCACACAAATACATGGGATTGATTACTTTGAGACCTTCTCTCCAGTTGCCAGAATGGGATCGATATGCACCATTCTTTCTGTTGTTGCTTATAAGACATGGACAATTTTTTAACTTGATGTGAAGAATACCTTCCTCTATGGTTACCTCGAAGAGGAGGTTTATATGATGTAGTCGTTGGGTTAAGCAGTTGAGGGGGGGTGTGTATGCTGACTACGTAAGACCATCTCTGGCCTGAAGCAGAGTCCTAAGGCATGGTTTGACACTTACTATTGAGATCAGCACTCTTGGGTTTCAAAGGACGACATCTGACTACTCGGTCTTCTTTGTCAGACGATGGTCTATTGACATTGTTATTCTTGGTGTCTATGTTGATGATATAGTCATCACTGGAGATGACAAAGCCGGCATTTCAGAGACCAAGACCTTCCTCCAGAAGATCATTGTCACGAAGGATCTTGGCCAATTCCATTACTTTCTTGGCATTAAGGTGATACACACTACAGAGAGGCTCCATAACTCACAAAGGAAGTATTTCCTTGACATTCTAAGTTCTAACTGAGGCTAGACTATTTGGATGCAAGCCATTTGGCATCCCTGCAGAAGAAAGGAAACATTTCACATCTACTGATCATGTATTTGATGATACTACATGGTATAGAAGACTAGTGGGTAAACTTCTCTATCCCATTGCTATTAGGCCAGATATATCATATGTTGTGAGCAGAGCCAGCCAGCACATAGAGAGACCCTTTTACACTCATTGACAGGATGTTCTTTTGATCCTTCGATACTCGAAGGAATCTCTCGGACGTGGACTCTTCTGTGGAGTCAATGATCACACTAATGTCGCCGCCTATACAGATGTTGATTATGCCAGTTCGCATGAGGACCATTGATCTACTACAAGCTAAGCCATGCTCGTTGAGGGAAATGTGTTACTTGACGAAGCAAGAAGCGGACAATGGTCTCCAGATCAAGTGCAGAGGCAGAATACAAGGCAATGACCCAAGCAACCTGTGATATCACATAGCTTGCCTCTTTTCTATATGAACTTGGACTTTCAATTGGTACTCTCGTACCTTTATACTGTTACAACGAGTCTGCTACGTACATCACCACCAATCATGTTTTCCATGAGGGGACCAAACATGTTGAGGTTGATTTTCACTTCATTCATGATGCAGTACAAGGAGGAAAGTTCACCACTCCACACATCTCCGTTGAACTTCAGCTTGCAGACATCTTCACAAAGGCACTACTGAAGAAGCATCTCTCATATTTGATTTCTAAGTTGGGCATGATTGACAGATATGCTCCAACTTGAGGGGGAGTATTAGATTTATTGTGTTTTCTATTTTATTTGAGTCATGTAACCCTTCGATGTCATATATGTATTTTCTCTTTTTTGCTCTCTAGGGTTTCTCTCTATATAAGAGACCCTAGACCTACAGAATCAATACAACAACTCTTTCTCTTCTTCATACCCTCCATTCATTTTATTCCAACCCGAGAGGCAAGTTTGAGGGCCTCCACAATTAAATGCCTCCAAATTCCAATATTAAGTAGCGACTAGTATATATTAACACCAAGATTATCGGTGTTTTCCTTATTGGTCTTGATCTATCATATGACGCATCTCATAGTCATCTCATTTTTTTACAACTATCCCTCCTATGAAGGAAGCATGCAGTCATCTGACCAGAATCTCGGTGCCATCTGCACTTACATCTCAAACTTCTTCGGTAAAGGTAGGGGGGTCTGCTCAGTTTTGAGGATGTAGAGTTCATGACTGCAAGGGTGGTCGCCCTCAATCATAATGTACTTACTAAAACTGTTCAGGGTATACTAAGGACACATGCTACCAGAAGCATAGTCGTCTCGTCACTACCCATACTATTAAGCATACAAAGTCAGCTACAACATGATATGACCAGAAGTATGAGGACAATGTCTCCCATCTACAAGAGATCATGGGACCTTTACTTGCTCAGTTGGATCTCCCTCCTGCTCATCGGTCATGCTCCTACCACTTGTCACAACACTGACTTTATAGAGTAGGTGATCGATTCTGAAGCTTCTCATCCTCTCTACGACAACGGAGAACAGCTCACCTCATACAGCTTGATTCCTCCTGATCACGTAGTCATTATTACAGATATGAGAAATTCTCCTATCACAAGACAGACGAGTTTATCGGATGCCCTCTGCGTATCTGAAAAATATTTCACATGCTCCGGATTTTTTATGAATTTATTATCTATTAGCCACCTTATTAAGGAATTCAATTGGCGTGCCACATTTGATCTATCGTCTCTTGTGTCTCAGGATGCACTTATAAGGAGAGTGATCAGGTGTAGCCATGAGCAAAGGTGTTTCTGCATATTGGTCTCATCTCCCTATTCATGTAGATCTTTTATCTTTATTGGACTATACTCCCCCTACCTGTGGCATCTTCAATTTCGTCGTTTACCTCTTCACAAGTTATTTGGATTCCTGCCACAAATCTCATCCCAGTCCAGCTTCAGATTCGAGGCATGCCAGCTTGGGAAGCATCATCATACTAGCTTTCCAAGTCATCATGGTCGCGATAGTAGTTCTTTATTTGAATAGGTTCAATTTGACACTTTGGTCCCGGGAACATAAGCGGTGACATCATCTTAATCTTGTGGTTGTAGATTATTTTCTCGATTCTCTTCGATTGTTCTTGTTAGAGTATGCATCATTATCATCTAAGATGGGTAAATGGATCCTTCCAAGATCCATTTACTACATCCAGAGTTTAGTCCCACATCTACCAGTGGTGGGACTTGAAGGGTATGTGGAGGCTATATAAGAAGCCGCGGACCCTATGTATCCAGTGAGAAAGTCAATGGACACATCAGCCCTTTGAAGCGTTCTCTCGTGGTTTCATCTTGCTTTTTAGGGAGTAGGGTTTCACGTAAAATCCCAGTGTTCCTAAATTTTTATTTCTTTATCTCTGGTCATGCTTTTGCATTATATTTTCTAACATGGTATCAGAGCGGGTTCGATTTTCGAGGATGTATTTTATATTTTTTTCCGAGATTCAGTTCTAGGGTTTCTATTGAAACCCTAATTATGTTCTTGAAGATTTTTGTTCTATTCAAGTTCATGTTACATGAATCAAGTTTGAGAAGTTTTTTTAGGGTTTTTTGGAACCCAGTGTTCATATCAGATCTGTTCAATCCCAATTCTAGAAGAAGATTCCTGGGAGGCGGTACAACTCGCCACATCTCGAGTCTCACATAGGCGGCATGAGATGATCTCAGTGGATGCACAGTGGAAGCTTCATCGTGCTGCCCTCCAAATGATCCCGCATCTCTGGGCGAGTCTAAGGCCACCCACAAGTCCCAGGCTTGGAGAAACCCTAGAATCCACTTCGATGCAAGCCTAGCACAAGAGTCGACTCCTAGCAGTGGTCCTCGCATGCAAGTCTAGGAGTTCGAGCCTCATCTCCTCCAGCGACAAACCTTTCCTTCTCTTGGTCTCGAGCAGGCAGCGCGAGACCTCCTCCTTGCAGTTCATGCACCTCCAGGCGACACCACCTCGTCTCTGGCGAGACCCTCACCTTTCCGATCTCCATCGCCTCTCCTCACGAAGCTACACCTACAGCAGGTGCCCACCTTCAGGCGGTGGCACCCTTCAACCACGATCAGCCGCATATGACGGTGGCGCAGAGCACCTCCAGTCGCATATTGTGGTATCGCACCTTCAAGCCCCATCATCCAGGCGACGGAGAAGCCTCCCCCCACCCTCCGATGCTTCAGATGAGACATCATCTCGTCGTCGCCTCTGATCTGTCACGCTCGCCGCCTAACACCCCAACCGCGAGGGTCGTCTGTGCACTCCTCTTCATGTTCGGAGAGCTCCAGTGAAAAAATAGAAAGAAATCTCATACTCATACAATACAAGATACTAAGGACAATATTAACTCAATGCATACTTTACTGGTTGCTTGCTGAGAACATTGTTTCTCTTGTCGAGCTGATGAGGAGGAACTGAAGGGCTGGAGTGTAAACCTAGTCTCCCCATTGGAGAACATATGCTTAATACTGTGTTTGCCAGAGTCACTGAAACTGAAGTAGGTCTCCTTGTCGGAGAACATATTCTATGCATTTGTTAGTCACTGAAATCAGAATGAGTCTCCTCATCGGAGAACTCTAGTATGCAACATGTCTCATTCACTAAAGCAAAGCCCCCACGGTAAAATCGGAGGCATCCATCATGATCTCAAACGGGAGAGACCATTCAGGAAGCTGAAGGACAGGAGCCTCAACAACTAAGCTCTTGAAAGTCTCAAATGATGCAAGACACTTATCATCTACAATGAACTCGATGTCTTTTGTCAACAAATCAGTCAACGGTCAGGCAATCTTGCTGAAGTTGTGAATGAAACGTCGGTAGAAACTGACATGCCCCAGAAAAGATCGTAATTGTCGCAGGTTGGACGGTTGATTGAGTTTCCTGATGATATCCACCTTGGCCGGATCAACCACCATACCCCTGTTGGAGATGATATGACCAAGCATCGTCCCCTGAGTCACCATGAAGTGACTCTTCTCCCAAGATAGAACAAGACGAACCTCAATGCAGCGCTGAAGAACCTGATCTAGGCAGTCAAGACAAGCATCAAACCCATCGTTGTAGATCGAAAAGTCATCCATGAAGACCTCTAAACAGTCACCCACCATTTCTGAGAAAATGCACAACATGCACCTTTGAAATGTCGTCGGGGCATTACATAAAACAAAGGGTATCCGTCTGAAAGCATAAGTCCCAAACGGACAGGTGAATGTCGTCTTGTCCTGGTCTTTGGGTGCTATAGCCACCTGATTGTATCCGGAGTACCCGTCAAGGAAGCAGTAATGACTCTTCCCGGCTAGCCTTTCTATAATCTGATCAATAAAAGGCAGCGGGAAATGATCCTTCTTGGTGGCCTGATTCAATCGTCTGTAGTCCACACAGAGCCTCCAAGAAGTGCGTACCCGGGTAGCTATCTCCTCTCCAAACTCACTCACAAGTGTAGTGATGCATGTCTTCTTGGGCACCACAGGTAATGGACTAACCCACTTGAAGTCGGAGATGGGGTAGATAAAATCGGCGCTCCACCATTTTGATATTTCCTTCATAACCACTTCTTGCAGATTCGGGTTCAACCGTCGCTGGAACTCACGCGACGGCTTCGCGTCCTCTTCGAGATAGATATGGTGAGAGCATAGGGCCAGACTTATCCCCTGGAGATCAGCTATGCTCCATCCTATTGCCTTGCGGTTCTTTTTAAGAACCTCCCCTTGAAGTAGGTTCTCTCTCATAGAAACCTCAGAAGGACCTCATAATGGAGTTCACGATCACTAGAGAATTGAGTCTAAAAATGAGTCTATCTCTGGATAACTCAAAGAAATAAGGTCACTCGATCATGGAGTACCTCGATGGTAGAGTCTGAAACTGAAAGCTCTATACTATACTCCTCATTTCTCCCATACTTGTCGGAAAACAAGACATCAACGAAGTTGGGGGAAGAATAGAAACAAGGAAAAACAAACTCTCCTTTTTTTGACTTTTGTCTTCTCTCTTTTAAGGTGTTCCTCTCTTTTTTCAATTGACTCTCCTTTTTAAAAAAACTCACAACCCAAATTGGTTAAATTACAGCCCCTTTTTCCCTCTTCTTAAAGCCAAATTAGGCCTATAATCTTCCAAGCCCCTTTTCTAGTAGCAGAACCAGGCTCGTCGAGCCACAAACGAATATCCCCCTAATACTCTCCATATGTTTCCTTTTTATTTTTTCATATTTGCAGCAGTCCAACACGGGCTTGGAAATTCTCCACGGTCCTTTCTTTAATTAATGCAATAGCAGATTGCGTCTTCACACAAAAATAGGAATCCCTTCAAGGAACCCATCACCTGGACTATGCTTCCCCCCAATGGGGTCCTTTTTCGCGTGTGATCACGGTCGTATGGGATTGTCCACCCGTAGGGTGCAGCGATGGCTGCTGGAGGATCTCGCGTAATTGCACGTAGAAGAAGGGCATAGTCGCCTTGATGTGTGAGGGGCACACATGGAATCGCCAACTGATATGTGTGGGGCTTGGAGAAGGGTTGTTGTCGATCTGGAGGGTGGCAGTCATGAGGAGGAACTGAGGGATGGATATTGTAAACTGGCACATATGCTCTATACTGTGTGTGTCAGAGTCCCCGGAACTAAAATAAGTCTACTTATCGGAAGACGTGTGCTCTATACTACACCTATAAGAATCACTAAAAATGGAACAAGTATCCTCATCGGAAAACACTAGCCTGCAACATGTTAGAATTCGATGCAACATGTGAAAACTTCTCCTGTCTCTCTGAAGAGCCAAGTGTCATGGAAATATCCATAAGTAGATCTGAAAAGTGGGTCACTTTGACAGGGACCTCGGAAGGATCTCGTACTGGAGTTCACAAACAATGAATAAAGCCATGGAAATATCATGTACTGGACTTCACGGTCGCTGGAGAAAGCAGTGAGAATATCCATACCGAAGTTCACGGTCGTTGGAGATGGAGGTTGAATTGAGTCTCTCTATGAAGAAATCTGAGAAACTGGGTCACTAGAATATAGAATGCCTTAAACCTAGACTCTCAAACAATTTGAATGGTAGATTCTGAATCAGAACAGTAGAGTCTGAATCTGAACTGGATAATTCTACACGATACCTCCAACCTTTCTCCGATACTTGAAAGGAAAAAATGACATCGACCAAGTTGGGAGAACTGAAGAGAGGAAAGCAAAAAAACTAGTCATTTTTTTACATAAGTTGTCCTTTCTCCTAACATTTCTACTCACTTTTTTAGCAAACCCAAAGGGGGAGCCCTCCCAAGGCGGGAGTCACCACACCATCTTTATTTCTACTCACTTTTTGTACGGCTTTTTTATATGATGGCCTTTTTTGTATGTCATCCTTTTCATTTTTTTAACCGAACCTTTCTTCTTTTTTTGACGCTCAAAAAAGGGGGAGACACTCAGTGGTGTTCGCCCCAATGTATTAAAACGAAAAGGAAAGAGTACTTACAAGATGGATGATGGAAGAAGGAAGGAAGAAAGGAAGAGCAATACAAGCGCTACATCGTATCTAATAAAAGATACCCCCAACGCACACGCAGAAAGCTACCCGGAAGTCCAATCATGAAGAAAGCGAGCAGCCGAGATGCGAATATTTTCCTTGTAGAACCGCTACCGAGCAAAGAGTGCCTCGTTTCTTCCGAGCCAGATGCTCCATAAGCGCGCAATGGGGTCCACGATATCCACCCTAGATCGGCCCCGAGAATTCATCAAGCTGTCGCAAAACGCACCAAAGTCCGATAAATTCAGCCATCCCAGATCGTCCCAGAGAGCACGAACACATTCGCAGTGAAGGAAAAGGTGTCCGCTGGTTTCCTCCTCCGTACCACAAAGACCACACGTCCTCGAAACATTAGGAAACATGATTGCACATCGGTCTCTAGTTAACAGCCGACCACGCCGAAGGAGCCAAAGAAAGACACCAACCCGTTCCGGTAGTTTAAGTCTCCATATGAACTTGCAATGACCCAATAAAGTCGCATCGTCCCCAACAGCTGAAGGAATGAGAGCGTGGTACGCCTTCCTGGAAGAGAAAGGACCGTCTTTCCAGGCTAGATGCCTTTCTTCTTATTATTTTGTCATTTCTTTGGGCCCTTTTCTCTCTTCCTTTTTTTCACTTCCAGATTTAGGCCACCATTCTCTCTCTTTTTTTAAATATTGTAACCCAATGTAGCAGCCAAAGCAATTGATTATTAGAGCTCAAGGGCAGGCAGAGGTCAACGAGCCCCTCTTTCTCTTCTCCTTCATTAGATAGGGTTCCATAAAGGGAACCCAACGATTGCATGCGCCGTGAGACTGTTGCATTATCGTCACGATGGAGGAAAGGTTTGGAGGCGCACAAAGGGTTGTGCGTGAGGCTGAAGGTGGGATGATGGCTGCGAGATCAGGTGGTCGTTGCATTGTCGTTGATGGAGGTCTTCTGTGGGAGCCCAGAGATGCTTCTTCATCTTGGGATTTTGCTACAACAGGTGAAGGAGGATGAAGCACATATGGCTCATAGTCATGCGCACTAGGATGGTGTTGTTGTGGCTAGTGTGGCTTCATGGTTGATTGTGGCATCGATGCATCATTGCTTGGAGGAAGGAGACGATCTTGGAGATGCCGAGGGAAGTGCCTGGAGATCTAGGGTTCCGATTAGAACCCATCACCGGAGAGGTGGATGCTCATGGGAACATCAATTTGCCGGTAGGGCTTCGCGTGGAGATGGTTTTAAGGCTTTAAGCCCATCTTCTAGGCTCGCGAGCAGTTGCCGGAATATGGAGATGAGACCTTCATACACCGCTAGATGGTGCCTTAGGTTTCCAAGAACTTGAGAATCAAAGAAAAGGGCACGTGCTATGAGGTATCGCATGTAGAAGTAGAATCTCCATATGTTCTTTAGCGAGGAGATCCGATTGCCCACAATCGAGACCCTGAAGATGATCGGGCGAGGAGCCATGCACCTTCATATCACAGCAAACGCTTCACAATTTCCTAGGGGTGAAGAAACCCTAGATTTTCTAGAACTTGGCATCGGCGACGGCTGCATAGAATTAGGGTTTCATCAAAAACCCTAATGGCTTTCTCAAACTTGAACAATAATAAACATGAACATAATCAAATCTTCAAAAACAAAATCAAAATCGAACCTGCTCTGATACCATGTAGAAAAACAATAATACGGAAGTGTGATCAGAGATAACATTGATAAAGAACAATGAAGAATACCGAGTTTTACATGGAACCCTACTTCATAAGGAGCGGGATGAAACCACGGGAAAACTGCCTCGAAAGGATAACGTGGATATTGAACTCTCTCTCTCAATGAATATAGGTGGTGTAAGGCTTCTTATATAGCCCCACCAATATGATCAAGTCCCACTAATAGACAATGTGGGACCAACCCCGAGTTGAGGTGGATGCATACTTTAACAAAACTCTATGATGACAACACATAAAATGTTGACAAGAGGAGGTACAGAGAGCTTGTTGAGAAGCTCCTCTATGTGACCATCACCAGACCAGATATCTCCTTTGGTTTAAGTAATATCATTCAGTTCATGAAGCATCCATGACAAGCCCACATGGATTGTAGTCATAATGATACTTAGGTACCTTAAGTCTTGACTAGATTCGGGACTACTCTTCAATAAGGAGACATCTTTTACTATATCAAGATGTGCAGATGCAGACCACGCGAAATATACTAAAGACATAAAATCAACTGCTTGTCTTAATTGTCTTTTTGGTAGCTATTCTGTTTCTTGAAAAAGTAGGAAGTAGACAGTGGTGACCAAATTGGGTGCACACTCTACATACAAGGTCATAGCTCAGACCAACACCGAGATTATGTGGGTCACATAGGTCCTGAGCCCTAGCTAACCTAACTATAGAGATGTCTCTCCCTATGCAGCTCATGTGTGACAACCAGACAACAATTAGTCATTGCCAATAATCTCGTATTATATAAATGAACTAAGCACATTGAGGTCAATTGTCATTACACTAAGGATATGATACAGAATGGTTTCATTTTTACCTCTCATGTCAATTTACTAAAACAAACGGTCAACGTATTCACTAAAGTACTCGCCAAGGGACCATTCTAGAAGTGTTCATCCACGTTGAGTATGATTGACATATATACTCCAGCTTGCGGGGGAGCGTTATTATGATAATGTATTATAGTATTATGACAGCCTTTGATTTCTTTTTATGTATAATTCCAGTAGGATATCTACGTAGCCCAACAAAGTAACCTCCTTTCACTTCTAGGGTTTCCTCTTTATATAAAGAGAATCCTATGATACATAATAAATTATTCGCTTATTTTCTATCTGCAATCCCCACAACTCCCAACTATAAATGTGCTAAATTCAAGGTCAAATCATAATCTTCAGAATATTTGAGATCATCACCCCAAAATGAGCTATCAAAAGGGATCCATAACCGACCTAAACTTGATTCCAAGATAGTTTGATCAACTCCAAAGGATCTACACTATTGGGAAAAAATAAGAGTTGTGTTTATTCCTTAAGCCCTAGACTCTGTTATATAGGGAGAGGTCTATGGGCAAATTACATATGATAGACAAATGAAAAGAACAATAACTAAAAGATACAGAAACATAAACTAAACTTCTACACTCCCCCTCAAGATGGAGCATAGATATCTATGACGCTCATCTTGGATAAGCACTTCTGGAAGGAGCCACAAAGTAAGGCTTTGGTAAGAATGTCTGTTTTTTGGTCTCCTGAGCTGACATGAGTTGTAGAAATGAAGCTAGAGCGGGTCGATTCTCGAGGAGTTTTATATTCGTTATTTTTTTTTGTATACGAGATTCGAGTTTTGGAGTTCTTAAAGATTGATGTATCATTCAAGTTTCTGTTCAAAGATTAAGGTCTATATTTGAAGATTAGGGTTCCTTGGAACCATGAGTCTATTCACGTCATTCGAGGGCTTCGATCGAAGTCCAGGCATGAGCCCCACGTGATTCGAGGGTTCCACAGTGGTGCATCTGCGCGCGAAGTCTCGCTACTCCTCCCGTTTGCGCAGGCGGCGCGAACCCTTCCAGGCAACCCCAGGCGATATCAGTCCCCAGGTGGAGGAGATCCCAGCGCCACAGCACCGCACCTCCTCGCGCAATCCCTTCCAGGTGCATCGTCCGCGTGCGTGCAGCAAAACCCCAGGCTTCCTCCCCGCCACACCCCCAAGCCTCGTCCCCGATCGTTAGGCGCAACAAGCGGCGCGCCCCAGACACCACTTGCATCTCGGCAACCCAGCAGCCCCTTTGGGGCGGCGGCGCCCCTGGGGATACTCCAGCCCTAGCGCCCCTGGCGATACTCCCCGCGTGTGCCCTAGCCCATTGAAAGCGTCGACAGCAGGAAGCCCCTTTGGGGCGGCGACGCCCCTGGCGATCCTCCGATTACGCGAGCCCAGGCGATCGCAGGCGGTGAATCCTCGGTTGCACCCATCTTCTCGTGTCGCTCTATCATTTCGGCAGTGCAGTTGTGCTCCAATCAACGACAAAGTCACCTCGCATCAAGCTCCAATCGAAGCACCGTGTGATCTGCTCATGAGTTGCCGCCCCGTCGTGATCTCCTCCCTAACTCGTTGGCGGCGACAGCAGACGGTGTCGTCCGTGGTGGGCCTCCTGATCTATGGCGGCATATTCTCCATCGACAGATAGGGTTTGCCCAAGACGGGAACCCTAGCGGCTTAGAAAATAAAGGGGAGGGGGTCCGATTGCCCGTTAGTGTTAAAAAAAATATTGGAGCTGGTATTGGTTAGGCCCAAATGGGCCGGACACTGCTTAAAAAAAACCCAACCGTATATTTTAGAAAAAGGGAGGCTGAAGATTTTGGGTCCATATTTGGGCCGAGATTCGAAAAAAAGGGAAAATGAGGAAAGATGCGTACAAAAAAACCGTACGCGGGAAAAAAAGTAGCCGTAAAAAAGTGAAACGGCTTTGAAAAAAATGTTTTTTCAAAAAAAATGTGTTTGGACGGCTTAAAAAAATGAAGAAAAGCCGCATGTTTTTCATGTTTACCCCCATATTATCTAGTCTTCTCCCAACATAGTCGGTGTCATGTAGTCCGACAAGTATGGGAGAAAGGGGAGTATGGTGTAGAGTCACAGGTCTTCTTCCAGATTCAGATGCAGATTTCCAGACCTTCCAGATTTTCAGACTCTACAAGTTTTTCAGACGAAGATTCTCCATGCGCAAGATTCAGACTCGACGTTCAGATTCCGAGTCTACAGGTGTGATGCGCAGTTATTCAGACTCGACAGATTGGTCAGAGTCCAAGATCGAGGCACTCCATGTTGATGCCCATTTTTCGAGTTCTTCAGAGAGAGACTCCAATTTCAGACACACACGAGTTTGTGATCATTTTCAGATGAGCATATGTTGCCATCATTTGTTCGTGGTCCCCATCATTATTCTTGTTTTGTAGGCCAGAGTTTTCATGTAAGCCATAGGGACTCCAGAGTAGAGGACCATTCCCTATGCCATGTTGGTAAGGGTTTTCATGTGGTATCATAGGTACTCCAGAGTAGAGTATCATTCTCTGAGCCAGATGGGAGAGACCCAGTTCTCCGACGAGGAGACTTCAGGCGCAGTTTCAGACTTGATGGTCAGATTCCGATTCTTCAGTTGACTCACACTCCAGCCCATTCGTCCTCCTCACATGCACGGAATGAGAAGCAACGTCCTCGACTGCAGCAATGTGCGTGTTGGGTTGATATTGTCCGTAGTGTTCTGTAGCGTTGAGTTGAGTCTCTTTTTGGTTGTCCACGCTGAGCATTGCATGCTCCAGCTTGAGGGGGAGTGTTGGAGTATTTGGTAGTGCGCCTATTGAGTTGTAGATGGGTAAATGGATACCTCCAGGATCCATTTACCCCATCCAGTTGTTTAGTCCCACATTGTCCAGTGGTGGGCCTTGGAGGCCCTGTGGAGGCTATATAAGGAGCCCCAAGCCTCTTGTAACAGATGAGAAAGTGCAATGCAAAACACGCCCCTTTGAGAGCTTCTCCCATGGTTTCATCCCGCTCCTCACGGAGTAGGGTTCCACGTAAAGTCCCTTTGTTCTTCTTTAATGTTTATTCTTTTTCCATGTTTCGCTTCCGCTTCCTATTTTCCAACAGGATATAATGGCAATCCACTTCAATGTGCTTTGTCCTCTAGTGAAATGCAGGGTTGTTTGCAACGAATAATGCAGCCTGATTGTCACATTGAAGTGACATGGGAAGAGGAACATCTATATGTAGATCTGTCAGAACTGCGCGAACCCACATCACTTCTGCACATGCTTGGGCCGTCGCTCTATACTCCGATTCAGCACTAGATCTCGCAACTACCGTTTGCTTCTTGCTCTTCCATGAGACAAGTGACTCACCAACGAATATAGCAAAGCCTGATGTAGACTTCCTATCCCTCGGGCACCCTACATAGTCTGCATCTGCACATGTTGATATAGTAATGGTGCCCTTCTTTCTAAACATCAATCCTGCATCTGGAGATGACTTAAGATACCTTAATATCATATGTATGGCGTCCATGTGTACCTGGCGAGGTTACTCCATAAACTGGCTCACTTTATTTACTGCAAATGTAATATCTGGTCTGGTAATAGTAATATAAAGAAGCCTCCCTACCAGTTCTCTGTACCTTCTCTTGTCAACCTCCTCAGTGTCTTCATCACATCTTCATGCTTGGATCCATGGGTGTAGAAGCAGGTCGACATCCAAGCATGCATGTGTCACTTAACAAGTCAATGACATATTTCCTCTGAGTCATCACGAGTCCTTGTTCATTTCTAGCAAACTCCAATACAAGGAAATATCTAAGTACTCCTAGATCCTTGGTAACAAATTCACAACCCAAGAATTCTTTTGTTATTTTTATTCCCAGCATATCATCTCATGTAATGAGTATATCATCAACATACACCATAATGACGGTCATATCTCTGGATGTCCTCTGTACAAAGAGAGAATGGTCTGCATTTGTCCTTTTGAACCCTTGCTTTTCAAACAAATCTGAGAGCTTTTGGAACCAAGCTCTTGGGCTCTGCTTCAGGCCATAGATCGCCTTATGAAGCTTGCATACCTGTACACACTCCCCCTCAGCAGTAAACCCAGGTGGTTACTACATGTACACTTCTTCCTGACGATCACCATATAAAAATACATTTTTGACATCTAATTGAAACAGGAGCCAATCTCGAATCACAGCAACAGATAAAAGAATCCGTAACGTAGAATGACGAGCAACAAGAGAAAAAGTGTCAAGATAGTCTACCCCATACATCTGAGTAAAGCCCCGAGCAACCAGTCGAGCCTTGTACCTATCAACACCGCCATATGCATTATGCTTCACCATAAAAACCCACTTGCAACTCACAATGGATGCCCTAGTAGGAGATGGAAGAAGGCTCCAAGTACCTCTCAGGAAGAAGCAACCATGGCAGAGGTGGTCTCACCTTTCTTAGGGAAGAGCGGCCATCTCTTCATCCATAGCCAGACGCCATCTACTATCAGCTAATGCCTCCTGGTAAGTCCGTGGAATATCCACAGCAGATAATGCAACTACAAACCTCCTGTAATCTCCCGTCAGATGCTCAAAGGTAACATGAGAGGCAATCGGATATGAAGCACATGATCTCTTCTGCTTCCTCAATGCAATCGGAAAATCAAGATCTGCATCAGTTGTACCAACATTTATGTCATCACCTGCCTGCTCCTGCTGAGAAAAGTTGCCAGTCCCATCATTAGACATAATGTTATCCGAACAAACCTGGGGCATGTGTAATGATTGACCATGGTCATGAGCAGGGGCTGGCCATCGACTGTACTGGCGTGGTAGAGGAACCAAAGATGTGGAATGTGGTAGAGGTGGTGGCGGTGGTGGAGACGATGGTGGTGATGGAGATGACGATGGTGGTGGAGATGTAGGAGCAAGCTGTGGTGCATACAAGGGTGGAGGTGGAATATAGATTTCATCATTTATATCGGGTGGCACCAACCTGTCATCTGTAGGAGAGAAAAACATGACGGACTCAAAAAACATGACATCTGCACTGACATAGTATCTTCGACGTTGTAACATCCGGATCTGAATGAACTGAAGCTCCTGTCAAGAAAAGGATGTTGCAAGCAAGTTTGGATTTCCAAAGTGGAGATATTCAAAGGTACATATCTCTCTCCTCTTTGTTCTCATTAAAGTCAATGTTGAAGTTTCTAATTCAGTTTTTTTTTATGTTGCTATTCATCAGGTATTTTATCTATTGTTGTATGTTAGATAAAGCCACAAAATCCTTCCAAAGTTAGAGGATCAAAGGTACAATCTTTTCCCCTCTCTTGCTGCTTTCCATGCATGGTCTTTACACATTTTGATAGTAATAGATTGCTTGAGTGTTGTATATTCTAGATATGCTATAACTGGGTTACCATATATTATAACATGTTGGGAACAAGGGTCTTGTAATAATCTAAAGCAATGGAAATTTGACTCTATAATACTTGTGTATTGCATGTGGCGGAAGATAGATTGCACTTTCATCTAAATTCTAATTGTATATTCCTGCTTAATATGATATGAATACATAAATAACATCTCAATACTAATAATAGAAGTACAAATGATTCCCAAGAACATTTAAACCATTGTGAGATATACATGAGGGTCGGTAAAGGCAGTGATATCATGTTCTGCACAAGGGTCATTGGAACTAGAGTTTAATGTAAGGATATGCAACACTAATGAAGCCTATAAAGAATGTCATCATACTAATCTCTTGAGATGGTATACATAGAATCATGATATCATCAACATCTCAAAAGACTGTTTGATGAGCTACAAGTTTATTATGCTTTAACCAGCAACAATCTTCTCTATGGCCACTACATCTAGAAAAGTAAAATAATATGTGGCTCATCTCGATGTAAAACAATCACGGTTGTGGGCATGAGTGGACCTAATCTGTCCCTCCTAGAAGAAGCAACCATGGCAGAGGTGGTCTCACCTTTCTTAGGTGTATGAAATAATATAGATAATATACTCAACTTAATATATACCTCCTAACTAGAAGAAATCTTTAATATGGTAATCCTTTGTGATAACACGACCTCATATGGAGATTCCAGATCCGGAAGAAAAAGATCAACAATCAATGGATATCTAACAGTCCATGTGTTGCACATATACAGACATGTGTGTAAGAATTTAGCCTTTTAAAACTAGAATTCCTAGCATAGCAGTATTCAACTAAAGGTTGGGTATTCTGCTTCATTTTAAACATTAGACAAATCTGCATAATGCAAGCAAAATTCTTCTCTTCAGAGTATAGTCAACTTAAGAATCTGCCACATTTTTTTTTCATGGTTTTTGATGCACAATATCTATACTGCTGGAGCATATTCCATTTTATGACATAATCAGGAGATTATTTTCAATGGAGCATATTCCATTTTATGACATAATCAGGAGATTATTTTCAATATTAAGTATTCTGAAATCTGTTAAATATATTGTTATCAACTTATTTGGATTCTTAATATCGAGAACAATCACAGAAGGTCTATTTCAACCTATTGAAAATGACGAAAGATAAAGAATTTAACTATGATCCAGCTTAATGATATCAAGATCGCGTAATTAACCCGACATATTTTTTTTAGCAAGGGTAGGAAGATACAAAGTAGCTAAAGGGGTATAACTCTTGGCTGGGAGTTTGATACATACAATTGGGAGAGTTTCTCAATATCTCTTAGTAATAGTGATAAAGAATCGAAAGATGGCTACGGTGGATAAGTAAATAATAATCTCAATATGTTAGCATTATTAGAATGACTTGAGATCTAGTGGAAAAGAAGATTCAGGGTGAAATTTTGCAGTGCCAGGAAGGATTGCATCGACCATCTTTTCATCTTTTGTTCATTATATTAGGGTATTTTCATACAAGAGACTTATAAAAATTAGATTAAGAGTCTTGCCACTAAATTACGAGTTAAATAACAAAAGTAAAATTTCTACATTAAATTAAATTTTAAATTCAGTTCCAATAAACAACTTATGATCTCGTGGTTTGAAAAAGGAGTTCATTGAGATATTTTCATAAATCTAGATTAATAAGCAAGCCGCCAATTGATGAGATCATCTATGATCAATGACTGGAGATCTTTGTGATCAATCATTCAAAATCACTAAAGTATGAATCACTATTCAATATAATTATCAACAAGATACCTAGATCTGTAAAGTTGACTACATCAGAGTTCAAGAGAGGATGAGAAATTAAGTTAGTGATGATGATTCAATGATGACTAGTAATTAAAAGTGTCAGTCATGGTAACCTTTACGCCTGACTGTGCGAGGGGGCGGTGACCCTCAGCTGGGCGGAAGATTAGGAAGCCCAGTTAGGGCAGCGGCCGCTTCGTGCGCGGGTCTAGGATCCCAGTCTTTTTCTCGTTTTTTTTCGCGAGCGCTCGCAGTTTTTACGCCTCTCTGGGATCCACAGGTTTTCTTTTAAAGACCAATTCCGCTGACCCTTGTTCTTTAGGGTACCTAGGCTGGAGGACCCTTGGTTTTAGTTTTTTGAGCTCGTTAGCCCGTACCGGTCGGGCCGGTTTTTCTTTTAGAGCGACTTTTCTAGAGAGTCTCTCTCACCCGTCTCAGTGGCGTAGTTTTGGAGTAGACCTATCCCTCTATTGGACCGCCTTTCCAATTAGAGGGCGAGACGGAAGAGCCTCTTTTATAGGCTACTTCACCGCTTGAGTTTTATTTATTTTTCGCCAACAGACTTGGCGATGCTACATCTGAATCATCCATGTATACATCTGAATCCTCTATGGCCATCTCTAAATCAGTTACAGTTGAATCTGAAAAAGATACATTGAAATTGGATTGAGTCACAATTGAGTTGGATAAAGTTGAATTACAGTTGAGTTGGTTTCCGTTGAACTAGTTACTTTTCTGCCAATAATTTCTGGCAAAGAGAAAAGACCATATCATGAAAATCATCCTTATCAGACTATCTACTAGACTTGAGAAAAACAACAAGAAAAGAATCAAAACCCCATATCCATCATATACTCTTACTATGATCAATCCACAAGATTCTTAAACATCTTTATAAGCATTATAGAGATAATGATTATATCAGAGTCTCATCATTCATATTCTCAAGACCAGTCAAACTTGTATTATAATTAATAGAAAGGCAATGACTTAAATATGGACCACATGATATTGGTATATAAATGATTAATGTGGGTAATTAGTGTAGGATGAGTAGACTGGGGTTTTACATACCAAACAACTTGAAAGCCTGTTTCATTGCAAGTAGCTTTAAATTTTAATTGTCAAGACCAAATTACTTACTTTCTTTTGGAATCACAAAATTTCCTGTTATTTTTAATTAATTAAGATTTACTCAACATTTGCTGATGTTCTTTTCTCCCTATTCCATGGATTGCAGGCAAAATACCTGCACTGTTGTATTGGGAGAGTTGAATGTCAGTTTCTGAAGCAAAACATAGCAGGTATGTATGTTATAGTTTGTTCAAGATATTTATGCTTTTATTTCTCTTCTGATAAAATTGGGTTACATGTATATAATGCAATTTCTGTTGTTACATATAAACTGATATGGAAATTTATGCAATATAAGTGTGACATGTTATAGTTCTGTGGCATGTTAGTTAACGTGAATGTCATCCGTATAAAAAAAATTCCCTAATTTCCAGTTCCCTAATGCGATTTCTAGAGAATATGATATTACGGATGATGTGTAAACGGGTTTCCCAGATCCGAGAAGGAACGGGCCTCACAGTTTGGTATCAGAGCAGTGGTACCCTTCTACATACATTCGTAGTATTATAGTTCCAATCGCATTAGGTATTGGATAGCTACAGTTCTTTGACTTGTCGCGAATCTGAAAGGGAAATATGACATTCAAAATAAATGACCACAGATGTCACCAATTGCAATTTATTTCCATATTGTATCCCAAGAAGAGAAAAAGCATAATAGAAATATCCGCGAACATCAACTATTGTAATTAAGGATATTGGTTCTTATACAGAACCATGGCGTCTAGTGCCGACCTTTCTATATTTTTAATTGATTCTGGAACGATGAATGATCTTTGAACTTCTAACTTCAGTAGGTAGAGGTGCAGATGCCTTAGATCATCCTTGTCACATTATGGATCGTGTGGCTAGTTGATCATCATAAGACTAATAGTCTGATAGCTACCAATGTTGATTGGTGGACATGAGACGATAGCAGACTGTCTGCTACTACAGCTCAATAAGTTTGACCTAACTTTGGGTATGAATTGAATATCAGCTCATCATGCCTTGGGTAATTAATTCATGAAGACGACTGTCTTCAAGATTCCAGACTTACCCGAGTCTACCTATAAAGGTACATTACATGACTCCAAAATGGAGTATATCTCAGTATTGAGAACTCAAAGACTTGTTGATTAGGGATGTGATTCATATCTAGCAATTGTCCGAGAGACGTCTGGTAGAGAGCCGATGGCTCAGGACATTACGATAGTATCAAATTACCCTAATGTGTTCGCTAATGATTTGTCAGGTTACCACCTGATAAAGAGTTCGAGTTCGAAATTACATGACTACGAGATATACAACCAATCTCGATAACTCCGTCCCGCATGACACCAACCGAGTTGAGAAAGGTAAAGGTGCAGCTACATGAGTTACTTGACTTAAGTTTCGGAAGGTCGAGCACTACACCTTGGAGTGCTCCCGTTCTTTTATCAGAAAGAAGGATGGATCAATGACATTAAGCATTGATTTCATACAACTGAACAAGAAACAGTGAAGAACCATTATCCTCTGTCACACTTTGATGACTCGTTCAATCAGCTACATGGATCTTTGGTATTTTCAAAGATGGATCTCCGATCTGGCTACCATTAGTTGAGGATTCAAGAGTTGGATATTCGGAAGACAACATTCAAAAGCATAAGTAGTATGTTAAGCTGAACAAATGTGAGTTATGGTTATCCAAAACCTCATTTCCTTGGACATGTCATTTCTGGAGCAGGTATGCCAGTTGACCCTACGAACATTGAGGAAGTTATGTCTTGGGAATATTCCAAGACAGTCACTCGAATTCGAAGCTTTCCTGAACTAGATAGTTATTATAGATGCTTCGTCTGTGGCTTTCCATGAGTCATTTTGACACAGATGAGAGTTCCTTTCATTGACCTTAAAGGACATTGAAAGAAAGATTAACAAATGTGCCCATTCTTGCACTTTCTTCAAACATTCAAGATTATACAGTATATACAAATGCTTCAAATGAATGTTTAAGAGTGGTTCTGATGCAGCAAGGTTACATGATTGTTTATGCATCACGTCAATAGAGGCTGCATGAGCAGAATTACTCCATCCACGACTTGGAGTTGGTAACAGTTGTCCTCGTTTTTAAGATCTAGCACCACTATCCATATGAGGTGAATTTTGATATCTTCATAGATCGCAAAAGTTTGAAGTACATCTATAATCAGAAAGAGCTAAATATGAGACAACATCGGTTGTTTGAGCTACTGAAGGATTTTGAATACATGATCTCTTACCATTCTGGTAAAGGAAACGTGGTGGCAGATGCGCTTAGCAGGAAAGCTCACACACATACGGCAAACTAGCTATATACATGAGATATACTCGTAACCTTGACTAATTGACATCCTCATAAGAGTGCGTCCTCATCTACTGTCATACCTCCGGGATTCAACATTCTTTGGGATTGCATAGTAGAAGGATATAGGACATATCCTTGAATTTTAGACAGATGCATGCGTGTCATCAAGGACAAACGTGATGATTTTGTGAGGACTAAGTCTATTTTGTGGAAGGTTGGCTGGGTAATTGCGCCCAACAATGAGTAGTTGCGCAGAGATATTCTTGATAAGGCACACAATTCACGATTGTCTATTCTTCTTGGTAGCACAAAGATGTACCAGGATCTAGGTCTACATTCTGGCAAGACGGAATGAAGCAAGATGCAACATGTCGTGTTAGCAAGTGCGTGATCTATCAGATGGTCAAGGCAGAACATAAGAGACCACCATGGTTGTTACAGTCTCTCCCCTTTTTCGAATAAAAGTGGAAGAACACTTATATGGATTTTGTCACGGGACTAGTAAAGACAATAGGTGGTCACGATGCTATTGGGATGTTGTTGACAGATTGGCCAAGTCAGTCCATTTCATACATATCAACATGACCTACACTCCATCTAGACTGGCTAGATTACATGTGCAAAAAAAAAATATTATCAAATTTTATGATATACCACATGAGGTAGTGTCTGATGGAGACTCGAGGTTTATATCTCACTACTAGTACCGGCTTATGTCAACACCACAGACAGAGCTGAAGATGAGTTCTGCATACGATACTATGTGTTATTCAAATACTTGAGAATTTGCTATGTGCATGTACTCTAGAGTAGAAATGATCTTGGAAGGACCACCTGTCATTGGTAGAACTCCCGCACAACGACAGTCATTATTCCAGTATTGGTATAACATCATTCGAAGCCCTATACGGGCGGAGATGTCTCGCACCTCTCAGTTGGCGCAAGGTAGGTGAACATACATTTTACTCTGTAGATCTCTTGGGAAGGGGCTACGAGAACTGTTGATCGATCTTGTAAGGGGAAGGCTTCTGATGACTCAGAGCTGCTAGAAGAGCTATGCAGACCGTCAGAAAAGAAATTTGGAGTTTCATGTAATCCGATCCTCTTCTCTTAATCGATTCAAATAATAACTTATCAATATTTAACGCAATCCTTCATATTGATGGAATTCCTGAAAACACAAGAAGGAGATTGAGTGCTTCTATGAGTATCTCCCATAAAGGGAGTACATAGATTTAGTGCTCATAGCAAGTTGACACCACGATACGTTGGATTATTTGAAATTTTTAGTCGTATGTGTAAGGTGGTCTATCGAGTAACCCTTTCTCTACACCTATCAATTTAAGGAATTACAAGTACGACCTTCAAAACGTCATCAGCTATGAGAACCTTGACGTGGAGTCAAATTTGATTTACAAAGAGAAGGTTAGTACAAATACTCGATAGTGTTGTAAAAAAAACTTCGCAACAAAGAGATTCTTCTAATAAAGGTGCTATGTCACCGACATGATGTCAAAGAGGCAACATGGAAGACAAAAGTGGATATGCGGGCACGATACCCACAACTCTTTCAGGTAATTGTCAAAACAAGCCCATTTAATTATATATATTGAAAGAACACGGCTTGTTTTCCCTTTGAGGTTTTTATGGGTACAAAATTCTTTGAGGTTTTTATGGCCAGATAAGATCCAAACAAGACACAAAGTGACCTTGACCCGAGTCTCGAGGACGAGACTCCCTTTGAGGTTTTTATATTTGTAACATCCGGATCTGAATGAACTGAAGCTCCTGTCAAGAAAAGGATGTTGCAAGCAAGTTTGGATCTCCAAAGTGGAGATATTCAAAGGTACATATCTCTCTCCTTTGTTCTCATTAAAGTCAATGTTGAAGTTTCTAATTCAGTTTTTTTTTATGTTGCTATCCATCAGGTATTTTATCTATAGTTGTATGTTAGATAAAGACACAAAATCCTTCCAAAGTTAGAGGATCAAAGGTACAATCTTTTCCCCTTTCTTGCTGCTTTCCATGCATGGTCTTTACACATTTTGATAGTAATAGGTTGCTTGAGTGTTGTATATTCTAGATATGTTGTAACTGGGTTACCATATATTATAACATGTTGGGAACAAGGGTCTTGTAGTAATCTAAAGCAATGGAAATTTGACTCTATAATACTTGTGTATTGCATGTGGCGGAAGATAGATTGCACTTTCATCTAAATTCTAATTGTATATTCCTGGTTAATATGATGTGAATACATAAATAACACCTCAATACTAATAATAGAAGTACAAATGATTCCCAAGAACATTTAAACCATTGTGAGATATACATGAGGGTCGGTAAAGGCAGTGATATCATGTTCTGCACAAGGGTCATTGGAACTAGAGTTTAATGTAAGGATATGCAACACTAATGAAGCCTATAAAGAAGGTCATCATACTTATCTCTTGAGATGGTATACATAGAATCATGATATCATCAACATCTCAAAAGACTGTTTGATGAGCTACAAGTTTATTATGCTTTAACCAGCAACAATCTTCTCTATGGCCACTACATCTAGAAAAGTAAAATAATATGTGGCTCATCTCGATGTAAAACAATCACGGTTGTGGGCATGAGTGGACCTAATCTGTCCCTCCTAGAAGAAGCAACCATGGCAGAGGTGGTCTCACCTTTCTTAGGTGTATGAAATAATATAGATAATATACTCAACTTAATATGTACCTCCTAACTAGAAGAAATCTTTGATATGGTAATCCTTTGTGACAACACGACCTCATATGGAGATTCCAGATCCGGAAGAAAAAGATCAACAATCAATGGATATCTGAACAGTCCATGTGTTGCACATATACAGACATGTGTGTAAGAATTTAGCCTTTTAAAACTAGAATTCCTAGCATAGCAGTATTCAACTAAAGGTTGGGTATTCTGCTTTATTTTAAACATTAGACAAATCTGCATAATGCAAGCAAAATTCTTCTCTTCAGAGTATAGTCAACTTAAGAATCTGCCACATTTTTTTTCATGGTTTTTGATGCACAATACCTATACCGCTGGAGCATATTCCATTTTATGACATAATCAGGAGATTATTTTCAATGGAGCATATTCCATTTTATGACATAATCAGGAGATTATTTTCAATATTAAGTATTCTGAAATCTGTTAAATATATTGTTATCAACTTATTTGGATTCTTAATATCGAGAACAATCACAGAAGGTCTATTTCAACCTATTGAAAATGACGAAAGATAAAGAATTTAACTATGATCCAGCTTAATGATATCAAGATCGCGTAATTAACCCGACATATTTTTTTAGCAAGGGTAGGAAGATACAAAGTAGCTAAACAGGTATAACTCTTGGCTGGGAGTTTGATACATACAATTGGGAGGGTTTCTCAATATCTCTTAGTAATAGTGATAAAGAATCGAAAGATGGCTACGGTGGATAAGTAAATAATAATCTCAATATGTTAGCATTATTAGAATGACTTGAGATCTAGTGGAAAAGAAGATTCAGGGTGAAATTTTGCAGTGCCAGGAAGGATTGCATCGACTATCTTTTCATCTTTTGTTCATTATATTAGGGTATTTTCATACAAGAGACTTATAAAAATTAGATTAAGAGTCTTGCCACTAAATTACGAGTTAAATAACAAAAGTAAAATTTCTACATTAAATTAAATTTTAAATTCAGTTCCAATAAACAACTTATGATCTCGTGGTTTGAAAAAGGAGTTCATTGAGATATTTTCATAAATCTAGATTAATAAGCAAGCCGCCAATTGATGAGATCATCTATGATCAATGACTGAAGATCTTTGTGATCAATCATTCAAAATCACTAAAGTATGAATCACTATTCAATATAATTATCAACAAGATACCTAGATCTGTAAAGTTGACTACATCAGAGTTTAAGAGAGGATGAGAAATTAAGTTAGTGATGATGATTCAATGATGACTAATAATTAAAAGTGCCAGTCATGGTAATCTTTACGCCTGACTGTGCGTGGGGGTGGTGACCCTCAGCTGGGCGGAAGATTAGGAAGCCCAGTTAGGGCAGCGGCCGCTTCGTGCGCGGGTCTAGGATCCCAGTCTTTTTCTCGTTTTTTTCGCGAGCGCTCGCAGTTTTTACGCCTCTCTAGGATCCACAGGTTTTCTTTTAAAGACCAGTTCCGCTGACCCTTGTTCTTTAGGGTACCTAGGCTGGAGGACCCTTGGTTTTAGTTTTTTGAGCTCGTTAGCCCGTACCGGTCGGGCCGGTTTTTCTTTTAGAGCGACTTTTCTAGAGAGTCTCTCTCACCCGTCTCAGTGGCGTAGTTTTGGAGTAGACCTATCCCTCTATTGGACCGCCTTTCCAATTAGAGGGCGAGACGGAAGAGCCTCTTTTATAGGCTACTTCACCGCTTGAGTTTTATTTATTTTTCGCCAACAGACTTGGCGATGCTACATCTGAATCATCCATGTATACATCTGAATCCTCTATGGCTACCTCTAAATCTGTTACAGTTGAATATGAAAAAGATACATTGAAATTGGATTAAGTCACAATTGAGTTGGCTAAAGTTGAATTACAGTTGAGTTGGTTTCCGTTGAACTAGTTACTTTTCTGCCAATAATTCCTAGCAAAGAGAAAAGACCATATCATGAAAATCATCCTTATCAGACTATCTACTAGGCTTGAGAAAAACAACAAGAAAAGAATCAAAACCCCATATCCATCATATACTCTTACTATGATCAATCCACAAGATTCTTAAACATCTTTATAAGCATTATAGAGATAATGATTATATCAGAGTCTCATCATTCATATTCTCAAGACCAGTCAAACTTGTATTATAATTAATAGAAAGGCAATGACTTAAATATGGACCACATGATATTGGTATATAAATGATTAATGTGGGTAATTAGTGTAGGATGAGTAGACTGGGGTTTTACATACCAAACAACTTGAAAGCCTGTTTCATTGCAAGTAGCTTTAAATTTTAATTGTCAAGGCCAAATTACTTGCTTTCTTTTGGAATCACAAAATTTCCTGTTATTTTTAATTAATTAAGATTTACTCAACATTTGTTGATGTTCTTTTCTCCCTATTCCATGGATTGCAGGCAAAATACCTGCACCGTTGTATTGGGAGAGTTGAATGTCAGTTTCTGAAGCAAAACATAGCAGGTATGTATGTTATAGTTTGTTCAAGATATTTATGCTTTTATTTCTCTTCTGATAAAATTGGGATACATGTATATAATGCAATTTCTGTTGTTACATATAAACTGATATGGAAATTTATGCAATATAAGTGTGGCATGTTATAGTTCTGTGGCCTGTTAGTTAACGTGAATGTCATCCGTATAAAAAAAATTTCCCTAATTTCCAGTTCCCTAATGAGATTTCTAGATAATATGATATTACGGATGATGTGTAAACGGGTTTCCCAGATCCAAGAAGGAACGGGCCTCACAGACGTAGCGGATCATAGCAACGATACCACTTTTGAAATATGGAATACCCGACAAAAACACATTTGACATCCCTAGGAGAGAGCTTGTCAATCCCTGGAGACAACTGATGAACGAATGCCACGGACCCAAAGACATGAGGATTTAGAGAGAACAACTCTTTGTTAGGAAAAACGAGGGAGAACGGTATCTTCTCTCCCAACACATACAAGGGCATGTGGTTAATGAGATAACATGCGATAAGAACCGCATCGCTCCGGAACGAGTTCGAAGCACAACACTGTATAAGAAGCGTACGAGTGACATCAAGAAGGTGGCGGTGTTTTCTTTCCGCGACACCATTCTGTTGGGATGTGTAGGCACAAGACGTTTGATGAAGAATGCCATGGGATGAAAGAATTTGAGATAGTGTTCGAGTACAGAATTCAAGGGCATTGTCAGTTTTAACAATCTTGATAGAAACAGAAAACACATTCTGCACTTCTTTAATAAAAATCATAATAGTGATGCCTGTTTCAGATTTATTCTTTAACAAAAAGACCCAAGACAAACGACTAAAATCATCCACAACAACTAAATAGAACTTGTGAACACGACTCGGACCCCAAATATCAATATGGAAAAACTCAAATGGAGAGCTACTGCTCTGACTCTGACGTCTAGGGAAGACAGACCAATGATGCTTCCCTAACTGACAAGCTTCACAATCGAACGATGAGCGGGGTGAGATCCGTGGAAGGACTTGACGTAGTTTCTGAAAAGGAAGATGGCCAAAGCGTAGATGCCATAAGTAAGGAGAGACAGGTCCGGTGGAATGAGATGATGCTCTAGCATAAGGAGTATGGACCAGTCGATACAGTCCGCCTTGCTCGCATCCATGTCCAATCACGTTGCCCGTGAGAATGTCCTGAAACACAAGAGATGATGGGTCAAATATCGCTCGACAATGTAGATCCTTAGTAATCTGACTAATTGACAGTAAATTCATTGAGAAATTAGGTGCATGAAGCACATTCTGCAACTGCATAGAAGGTGTTAACGCGATCTGTCCATGTCCTGTGATGGGAGAATGAGTCCCATCTGCTATGACAACGGTCCTTCTTAGGGAAACTTGCCTGTAGGATGTGAGTTGGTATCTATCTCCACACAAGTGATGTGTCGCACCTGAATCTACAATCCATTCTGAGGTACGTGAACCCTGGTTGAAAGAGGAAGTATGAGCACTACCAGAGGAACTAGCTTTTGCAGTAGCAGCAATGTCCAAGCTACTCTCTGAAACAGTTAGAGGAGTACTGGCTGGTGGCGTGATATCATGTAGACGAGACACTAGGTCATCATATCGTGGATCTGACGCTGGCGTAGCAACATGATGCTAGATCTGTTCTGCTGCACGGGCAGATGCTGGGAAACCATGCTTAGAGTAGCATGTGTCTTCTGTATGACCAGTCCGACGACAATAAGTGCATTGTAATCCACGACCACGGCCAACCCTACCACGTGGTCCTCGTCCTGAAAAATGAGATGAATTTCCTCTTCCTCTAGAGACTGCCATAGCAGAAGAATTTGGCACAATATGGCTTGAGATGTTGATTCAGCTCAATCGCCGAAAGGCCTCCTCCATAGGAGGAATGGTAGCATCTGCCAAAATCTGAGAAGAAGCCGCCTCATACTGTGAGTCAAGAGAAGCTAGAAAGACACCCACCATTATAGCGTTCCGATATGCCTTCAATTGTTCTGGAGTAGCCGTGAGAGGCATGAAACTGTGGAGCCATTAAACATTCCCCTCAATGTAGTGTAGTGAGCATGCATGGGTCGACCATTCTGCTTTATTGTGAAGATGTCATGTTGGACCTGTAGGATTTTTGTCTCATTCTTGGCTTGTGAATATGTGATAGCAAGAATATCCCACATGGCTTTGGCAGTAGGTTGATGTAAGACATCATTAGCAATGTCTGGAATCAGAGTACCAGACAACCAGACCTGAGCATATGCGTCATCAGCCTCCCATGAGGCATACAACCCTGTTTTGTCCTCTAGCTCATCCTCGGTAAGAATATGTTTCTTACCCATCAACTTCATTAGGCTCATGAACTGCATGGCCCATAACTCATAGTTGGATCCATCCATCTTCACAAAAGGCGTAGGACATTTGAAGGCGCCTGTAGTGGGGATCTCGATCTTGCTTTCTGATATTTTAACTGGAGAAAACTAGGGTTGTAGACAGGATAGTCCTTGGTCTACACTGACAAACTTAGGTTTAGCTGCACGTGTAGTCATCTATGCAACTAAACCCATTAACGTGGAGACGCAGGCGAAAGTCTCCTAGATGACAAAGATACCCTAGGGTTGACCGAACCCTAGGACGTAGAGCTGCGCGCGAGACCTAAGAAGGCCGACGGAAGAGGCAGCGCACGGGGCGTAGGCGGCGCACAGCGCGCGAGTCCTAACGCACGCGGCGCACAGGGCCGAAGGGAGAGCTCGCGAGGACGAGGGCGAAACGCCGAAAGGCGGCGAGAGAGAAAGAGAGGGGCCGCACGCGGGTCTTGGAGGTGGAAGGGTAGGGTTAGGGTTTGGTTCGAGAACTCCAGTCTAGGACCGTCGCTCTGATACCATGTTGGGAAAAAATAAGAGTTGCGCTTATTCCTTGAGCCCTAGACTCTCTTATATAGGGAGAGGTCTATGGGCAAATTAAATATGATAGACAAACAAAAAGAACAGTAACTAAAAGATACAGAAACATAAACTAAACTTCTACATACACCAATAGTGGTATCTAAGTTAGTTTGACCTCATTCCCCATAAAGTATGTCTAGAGAACCTTCCAGTAGGGTCTCCATGTGTCCCAACATCTTTTCTATCTTGGGACTTCGAACAATGCCCTTTTCAAGAACCCACTACGCTGGGAGTTGGGTGTCAATAATTATTTCCTCCTCGAATAATAGAATCCACAAGGGTACACTTTCGAGAAAAATGATCAAGATGTTTATTCCAATAACCCTAGGTTCTCTTATATAGGAGAGCAACCTATGGGTAAACTACATAAAGCATACATAAGTAAAGAGAGTTAAGAAACAATCAAAAAAATGGGAAATAAACACGGTAACATAAATATATATCTCTATACTCCCCCTCAAGATGGAGCATAGATGTCTATCATGCTCAACTTGGAAGAACACTTCTGAAAAGGTCCTCAGAGTAAGGCCTTGGTGAGGATATATGCGGTCTGGTCCCCTGAGCTGACATGAGATGTGGAAATAAAACCATTTTAAATCGTATCACCTGTATAATGGCTGTTGACGCATATTTAGTTATTGTATCTTTTTGCTATTTTATTTTCTTGTTATCCTCTTTATGTAATTTACCTATAGGCTACTCTCCTATATAAGAGAGCCTAGGGCTATGGAATAAACATCTCATTCACGTTTCCCAACATGGTATCAAAGCGACGGTCCTAGACCGGGGTTCTCGAAACCCTAACCCTAACCCGCCCCACCCGTCGGCCTCTCCTCTCTTCTCTCTCTCTTCTCTCGCCGATCGCCTCCCCTCCGATCGCGCATAGGCGCAGCCCCCAGCCCCGATCGCCTCTCCAGCGCTTAGGGCTTCTCGCCGTGGGGGCTTCTCGCCTCTCCAGCCCCGATCGCTTCTCGCCGTGGGGGGCTTCTCGCTGATCGCCTGGCGCCTCTAGAGCCGATCGCCTAGCGCGCCTTGCGCTACTTGATCGCCTGGCGCCTCTCGACTGCCTGGCTCCTTGCGCTACTCGATCGCCTGGCGCCTCTCGTTGCGCTGCATAGCGGCAACCGTGCACCTTCCAGTGCCTGCTGTGCTGTGCGCACCATCTGCTGTGCTGTGCTGTGCATACAGCGTTAGCCTTCTGTGCGCATAGTGTTTCGTGGTTTTCTACAAGCGTGCTCTAGGGTTTCTACAATAGAAACCAGTACGCGTGCGGATCGTAGCGCGCGGAGGTCCATGGGGATAGTTGCTTGAGGTCTACACATGCAACTCATCCCGTCTATGTCATTGTAGACAAATATTATCTGTTGCAGGTCGCTCCAGTCTTCCTTATCCAGTATGTCAGAAAGCAAGGCAGATATTCCATCCATGGGTGCATTTCGTGGTCCAGCGCCCATTGTCAAGATGGATGGCACGAATTATGAACTGTGGGCAATGCAGTTCATGAGTATGATGAAGTCCACGGGCAAGAAGCATATTCTCACAGAGCCCGAGCCTGCAGAGAAGACTGGAGTCCATGCCTCATGGGAGGCTGACGATGCATATGCAAAAGTGTGGTTGTCTGGCACATTGGCTATTGAGATTGCCAATGACATTCTTCATCAGCCCACAGCCAAAGACATGTGGGATATCCTAGCAGCGACGTATTCTCAGGCAAGGAATGAGACGAAGATCCTGCAACTACAACATGATATATTCACAATTAAGCAGAATGGCCGCCCATTACATTCTCTCTATACATCTTTGAGAGGAATGTTTGAGAAGCTCCATAGCTTCATGCCTCTTACCGCCACACCAGAACAGCAGAAGACATACAGGAATGCGACAATGGTGGGTGTGTTTCTTGCAGCACTCGATCCAGAGTATGAGGCAGCACGTTCACAGATTTTGGCGGACTCGACTATTCCTCCCATGGAGGAAGCTTTTCACAGATTGAGCAGGATTACTGTACCTTCCACAGCCACTAGTCAGAATCCCTCAGCCATGGCAGCCAGCAGAGGCCGTGGTTCTCATTACCAGGGCCGTGGACGTATTCCCCGTGGAAGGGGTGGCCGCACTAGGCCAACATGCACATATTGTCACAGAGTCGGCCATACTGAAGACACATGCTACTCAAAGCATGGATTTCCTGCGTCTGCAAGAGCTGCTGAACATATAGAGCCTCCGTCTGCTGCTTCACTGGATCAGCGCTTTGATGACCTGGTTGCCCGACTCAGGGGCATTATCCCACCATCTGGCCCAGCACCGACTACAGAGAGTCATACTGATACTGCTGCTTCTGCCACTGCCTCTGCATCTACCAGTACTTCAGGTAGTACACTTGCACTCCACAGTAGTAGATCTCATATACTGCCATGGATCATGGACTCGGGCGCCACACATCATCTATGTGGTGACCAGGGTCTACTTACAGGATACACCCAGATCCCTCCAGGACGGACAGTAGTAATTGCTGATGGCACGCATTCCCCTATCACTGGTCAGGGGGAGATTAGATTGACACCCTCTATGCAACTGAAGAATGTCCTACATGCACCACATTTTTCTATGAATCTGTTGTCGATTAGTCAGATCACGAAGGATCTTCACTGTCGAGCTATTTTTGATCCATCTTCTTTGATTTTTCAGGACATCCGTACGGGCAACGTGATTGGTCATGGCTATGAGCAAGGAGGCCTTTACCGTCTGAACCAGACCCCATTTGCTGGAACTACATCCTCTCCTGCTGAACAAGTATCTCCTCTCCTGTGGCATTTGCGATTTGGTCATTTACCGCTTCAGAAGTTGCGTCTAGTCCTACCATATAGTATCTCTCACACACTGATTCAGTGTGAGGCGTGTCAGTTGGGAAAACATCACAGGTCGTTTTTTCCCAGTAGTCAAGGTTGGAGTAGTAACTCCAAGTTTGAGTTGTTTCATGTCGATGTCTGGGGTCCAAGTCGTGTTCCCGATCATCAGGGACACAGGTTTTATATTGTTTTTGTGGATGATTTCTCTAGAGCATCATGGGTCTTTCTGATGAAAAATAAATCTGAAGCTGGAAATATTATTATCCATTTTCTAAATGAAATTCAAAATATTTTTTCTACATCTGTCAAGATTGTGAGAAGTGATAATGCCTTGGAATTATGTACCAACATTCTAGCCAATTACTACTCCTCAAAAGGGATTATTCACCAAACATCGTGTGCTCATACGTCTCAACAGAATGGGGTTGCCGAAAGAAAACACCGTCACCTACTTGATGTTACAAGGTCACTTCTTATTCAGAGTCATGTTCCGTACTCTTACTGGGGTGATGCAGTCCTTACTGCATGTTACCTTATCAACCGTATGCCTTCGTCTGTCTTGAATGAACAAATTCCTTTCTCCCTTATTTACCCTGACAAGGATTTGTTTATTCTTACTCCTCGTGTGTTTGGTTCAGTCGCATTTGTCCATCAATTGTCGCCCGGTACTGACAAGCTCTCTCCTAGGGCTGTCAAGTGCGTCTTTGTGGGGTACCCCAGAACCCAAAAGGGGTACAAGTGTTTTGACCCTGTGCGTCGGCGGTATATGATCAGCGCAGATGTTACATTCTTTGAATCCAGTATATATTTTTCAGAATCCGGGAACATGCAGCCACCACCATTATCTCCTGATACCGTATTCATGGCACCACCAACATTACAGCCGTCACCACCATTACCACAGCCACCACCACCACCCCGCCACAAACAATATCCCCGTTACCATTCCATTACACCCGGCGGCCGAATCAAGCTCATGGTCCTGACCAGTCAACTAGCCCGCATATGGTATGTACTGAAAATATTAATGTTGATGGATCTGACGACATTTCTCAGCAGGATGCCTTACAGGAGCATGGTGATACCACAGAGGATCTGGATGTTCCAATTGCTCTACGCAAGCCGAAGCGAAGTTGTGCCAAGTATCCATTATCAGCAGCAGTTTCGTTTGAGAGGCTATCTGGACCATTCAGGACGTTTGCATTGGCACTTTCAGCTACGGATATTCCACGGAACCACCATGAGGCTTTGCAGGATTCTCGGTGGCGGCTAGCAATGGAGGAAGAGATGGCGGCACTTCAGTCTAGAGGAACATGGAGCTTGGTTACTGTACCACCGGATGTCAACCCGGTGAGTTGTAAGTGGGTATTTACAGTGAAACATAATGCAGATGGCTCCATTGACAGGTACAAGGCCCGCCTAGTTGCAAGGGGATTCACACAGACATATGGAGTAGATTACCTTGACACGTTCTCCCCGGTGGTTCGTCATTCCACTCTGCGGATCCTCTTATCAGTTGCAGTTACTAGGGACTGGCCACTCTATCAACTGGATGTGAAGAATGCCTTTCTGTATGGCGACCTGCAGGAGGAAGTCTACATGCAACAGCCACCAGGTTTTGCTGTTGAGGGGGAGTGTTCCAAGGTGTGCAGATTACATAAGGCTATCTATGGCCTTAAGCAGAGCCCCAGAGCATGGTTCCAGAAGCTGTCAGACCTCTTTGAGAAACAAGGATACAAACGTTCCAATGCTGATCATTCCTCGTTTATACAGAAGACGGCAAGAGGTATTGTTGTAATCATGGTTTACGTTGACGATATCTTGATTACAGGTGATGATGACCAGGGCATTAAGCAGGCAAAGGAAAGGCTGGGGACCGAGTTTGTCACCAAGGACTTGGGAGTCCTTAGATATTTTCTGGGGCTGGAGTTTGCCAGAAATCCGTATGGATTAGTCATGTCACAGAGGAAGTATGTCACAGATCTACTGAGTGAGACAGGTATGCTAGGGTGTCGACCTGCCACGACACCAATGGACCCTAGCATGAAGTTGTATGATGATGATACAGAGGAGGTTGACAGGAGAAGATACAGAGAGCTGGTAGGCAAATTGTTATATGTCACGATCACTAGGCCAGACATATTATTTGCAGTGAGCCGTGTGAGCCAGTTCATGGAGCAGCCACGTCAAGTACATATGGATGCAATACACATGATACTTAGATATCTCAAATCTTCTCCAGGTAAAGGTCTGCTATTCAAGAAAGGAAAGGGGATTTCTGTCTCAGCATGCGCAGATGCAGACTATGCAGGATGTCCTAAGGATAGGAAGTCAACCTCAGGGTATGCGGTCTATGTTGGAGATGCCCTAGTCTCATGGAGGAGCAAGAAGCAAACTGTGGTAGCTAGATCCAGTGCTGAATCCGAATATAGGGCTATGGCCCAGGCTACTACAGAGATGATGTGGGTGAAAGCAGTGCTGACAGATTTGTGCTTAGATATACCACTTCCTATGAACTTGGAGTGTGATAATCAGGTTGCTTTGTTCATTGCAAACAATCCTGCATTCCATGAACGGACCAAGCATATTGAGGTGGATTGCCACTTCATACGTGATATGATTCAGAAAGGATTCATCACCACATCCCATGTTACTTCAGAGAACCAGACTGCAGATATATTCACCAAGGCATTGTTACGTGGCCCGTTTCAGAAGTGTGCTTCCAAGCTGAGCATGATTGACATCTATGCTCCATCTTGAGGGGGAGTGTTGACGCATATTTAGTTATTGTATCTTTTTGCTATTTTATTTTCTTGTTATCCTCTTTATGTAATTTACCCATAGGCTACTCTCCTATATAAGAGAGCCTAGGGCTATGGAATAAACATCTCATTCACGTTTCCCAACAATGGCAATTAACCTCAATGTGTTTGGTATGTTCATGAAATGTTGGGTTATTTGCAATAAATATAGCAGCCTGATTGCCACATTTCAGTGACATGGGAAGAGTAACCTCTATGTGTAGATCTGTAAGAACAGCTCAAACCCACATCATTTCTATGCTATCCCGGGCCATAGCCCAATATTCCGACTTAGCACTAGACCTGGCCACAATAGTTTGTTTCTTGCTCTTCCATGAGACAAGAGAATCTCCAACATATACGGCGAAGCCTATGGTGGATTTCCTATCCTTGGGGCACCCTGCATAATCTGCATCTGTGTATGTTGAGACGGTGACCGACTTGCCTTTTCTAAACAATAGACATGCACCTGGAGATGATTTAAGGTACCTTAGCATCATTTGTATACCGTCAATATGTACCTGACGCGGTTGCTCCATCAACTGGCTAATTCTGCTAACTGCAAATGAGAAATATGGTCTGGTAGTCGTAACATAGAGGAGCTTTCCTACCAGTTCTCTATACCTTCTCATGTCTACTTCATTAGTGTCATTATCGTACAGCTTCATGCTTGGATCCACAGGTGTAATAGCATATCTACACCCAAGCATACTTGTGTCGCTAAGCAGATCAGTGACATTTTCTCTGGGTCATTACTAGTCCTTGCTGATTTTTGGCAAACTCCTGTCCCAGAAAGTATCGGAGAGTTCCAAGGTCCTTGGTAATGAATTCACGACCCATAAAGCCTTTAGCCATCCTTATTCCATGTAGGTCATCTCCTGTAATGAGAATATCATCAACATATACCATAACAGCAGTCGTACCTCTGGTAGTTCTATGTATGAAAAGAGAATGATCTGCATTAATCATTTGAACCCTTGTTTTTCAAACAAATATGAGGGCTTCTGGAACCAAGCTCTCAAGCTCTGCTTAAGTCCATATATTGCCTTATGAAGTCTACATACCTGTGTACACTCCCCCTCAGCAGTAAAACCCGGTCGCTGCTACATATAGACTTCCTCTTGAAGATCGCCATATAGGAAGGCATTCTTGACATCAAGTTGAAACAGAGGCCAAACTCGAAGAACTACAACTAATAAAAGAATCCTTAGGGTAGAATGACGTGCAACAGGGGAAAAGGTGTCCAGATGATCTACCTCATATGTTTGTGTAAAGCCTCTTCCAACTAGCCTGGTCTTATATTGATCAATGTTGTCATATGCATTCTGTTTCACTGTAAAAATCCATTTGCAGCTCACTAACGACGCCCCAGAAGGAGCATGTATTAGGCTCCATGTATCTCTAGACTGTAAAGCCGCCATCTCCTCCTCCATGACAAGATGCCACCGACTGTCTGTCAACGTCTCCTGGTAAGTCCGTGAGATGGCTACGGTGTTCAAAAAAGCTACAAACTTCCCAAAATCACCTGTCAGATGCTCGAAAGTGACATGAGAAGCAATCGGATACGAAACACAGGAACGTTGCTGCTTCCAAATAGCAATGGGTAAATCCAGATCATCATCATCATTCCTGCCATCACCCTGATCATCCTCCTGAGAGAAGCCCTGTTGAGAATCATTATTAATCCCATCATTAGAAGTAATGCTATCAGAACAAATCTGGGGTGTACCGGATGATGGACCAGGAGCATGTGCAGGAGCAGACCGTCGATTCTAATGATGTGGTAGTGGAGGAACTAGAGTAATGGGTGGTGGTGGGGCTGATGGTGGTGATGGAGATGGTAATGGAGGAAGTGGTAATGGAGATGGTGAGGAAGGTGGTTGATGCATTGGTGGAGGTGGAATGTAGACCTGATCATCCGAATCTGAAGGAGTCAACTTGTCGCGTGTAGGCAAAAAATGCATGACAGTCTCGAAAAAATTGACATCTGCGTTGATATAATATCTCATGTGTAGCGGATCATAGCAACGATAACCCTTCTGAGTTATGGAGTACCCGATAAAGATACATTTGACAGCCCTAGGAGAGAGCTTGTCAATCCCTGGAGACAACCGATGGACAAACGCAACAAATCCAAAAACACGAGGGCTAAGAGAGAAAAATTCCTTGTCAGGAAAAACAAGTGAAAAAAAAGACTTTCTCCACTAGCACCGATGATGGCATGCGGTTAATGAGATAACAGGTCGTGAGAACCGCATCACCCCAAAATGAATGAGGGACACAGCTCTGTATCAGGAGTGTACGAGTGATATTAAGAAGGTAACGATGCTTTCTTTCAACGACATCGTTCTGTTGAGACGTATAGGCAATACGATGTTTGATGAAGAATACCATTTGAAGAAAAGAATTGAGACAACACATGTGTACAGAATTCAAGCGCATTGTCAGTCCGTACAATTTTTACAGAGGTTGAAAACATATTCTGCACTTCTCTGATAAAATTTATGATGACATTTCCAGCTTCAGATTTATTATTCAACAAGAAGACACAGGACAAACGACTAAAATCATCTACAACCACTAAATAAAATATGTCCCTAATGATCGGGAATACGACTTGGACCCCAAATATCGACATGGAAAAATTCAAAAGGGGAGTTATTGCTCCGTCACTGACGACTAGAAAAGAAGGACCGATGATGCTTTCCTAATTGACATGCCTCACAGTTGAATGATGAGCGAGGCGAAATCTGAGGAAGGACTTGACGCAGCTTCTGAATTGGGAGATGACCCAAACGCATATGCCATAGGTAGGGAGAAACCGGCCCAATGAAATGGGACGATAGACCAGCATACGATGTGTGGACCAGTCGATAGAGTTCGCCCTGCTCACGGTCACAGCCAACCACCCTGCCCACAAGAATGTCCTGAAAAACAAGAGATGATGGGTCAAAAATTACTCGACAATTTAAATCCTTAGTAATCTTTTTTTTAAGTCTAAAACTTCGGGGGAGACACGCCGTGGTGTTCGCCCCTTTTTTATTAATCGAAAAAGCCAAGAAGTAAATACAGGGAAAAAACAAAAAAGAGAGGCTGGTCCACATAGAGCCCACCTCAAGAGCCGAACGTGAGCTACAAAAACAACCAGTCGACAACTAGACGGGCAGAGTGAGACAATACATTTTCTTTGTAAAAATGTTGACCCCTAAAAATTGTCTCGTTCCGCCCCAACCAGATCGCCCAAATGCACGCCAAGGGACGCAAGAGATCCATGCGATCCCTATCCCTGTTAGACAAAGCAGATTCCCAGAAAGAGGCCGAGTCATCAGTAGCAATCCAACCCACCGCCGCCGCCTCCCAAACGCCCAAGATCACAGGACAGGTAAAGAAAAGATGGTCCAAGGATTCCATGTCAGTGCCAGAAAGAGCACAGTCCTCCGAGACCGAGCCGAGCAACCTAGCACACCGATCCCTCGTTAAAAGCCTCTTCCTACGAAAGAGCCAGAGGAAGATACCAACCCTCTCCGGGAGCTTCAAGCCCCACACATAGTTGCAGACACGAAGCAAGGGATCCGCCCGCTGCTGGGAGCGGTGGGAGATCGCCAAGTAAGCCTTCCGCGTTGTGAAGGGTCCCTCCCTCCAGGCCCAGTGATACCTCCCCCTCGTGGGCCTTGGCGCACCATCAATAGAGTCCAACAGACCAAGTAACTCCTCGAACCTTTGGTCGGACAAGTTGCCCTGGAGGACGGGAAATCAGCCATCCCCGGACCAACAAGAGGCCACGGAAGCATGCACATCAGTCGCCAAAGCAAATAACCGTGGAAACAATTCCCCAAGAGGAACCCCACCAGCCCAACTGTCCTTCCAGAATCTGAAAGTCATCCCGTCACCAAGCCTCGGGAGAAAGAGATTAGAGTATCTTCGGCCCACATCCAGCACCCCACGCCAGAAAGGCATCCGCGAACGGAGACATCCAGTCGGTCCAAGCGTCAGCCCACGCAATCCAAGAATCTTGCGCAAGACAATAGAGCAGAAATCCGCGTTGTCTCCCCATAATCTGTTAACCCATTTCAGGAGAAGGGCATCATTGACACGGTCCAGCCGACGAATGCCAAGACCCCCGTCACACTTACGCTTCATCACATCCTCCCAAGCCACCAGGTGCGGCCCACTTGCAAACGGCTCATTCCTCCCCCACAGAAACCTCCGCATCAACTTCTCAATACGCCTTCGGACCCCCGCAGGCAGCTGCCAATTTGAGAGATAATAAGCGGGGATAGAAGATAAAACCGATTTGATGAGGACAAGGCAACCACCCCTCGAAAGCAAGGCCGAACTCCAACCGGAAAGCCGCATCTCCACCTTCTACACCACTTTGGATCAGTCACGCAGCTGAGTTCTTCCCGCACCCTAAGGCATGCCCAGATAATCAATAGGAAGATGGCCAGGCAGCGATCCCAGGATCGAACCACAATAAGCCGCCTCCTTCGCATCCAAATCAAAAGGGACCACCTTAGACTTGTTTGCATTTATGAACAGGCCCGAGAACTCGTTGAAGACCTCCAAGGTCGCTGCCATGCCCCTGACCTCATCACGGCCCCCACCAATGAACACGATCGTATCATCGGCGTACTGAAGAATCGGGATCACCCTCTCGCCACAGGAGAAGCCCATAGAGAGACCACTATCGACCACACGAACCGCCATCCGAGCAAGCACATCAACCGCCACCACAAACAGGAGAGGTGCCAGAGGGCAGCCCTGACACACCCCCCTCCGCTGCTGGAAGCGACCACCCACCATGCGCCCATTGATCATAACCAAGAAGAAGGCCATAGAGACACAGCGGCGCATTCACGAAATCCAAATCTCCGGGAAATCATGAGCCCTCAAAACCGACCACATGAAGCTCCAATCGAGAGAGTCATAAGCCTTAGCAAAATCTCCTTTAGTCCCCTCCCTGGCCCAACTCGCAACCATCTCCGAAGCCAAAGCCGTGACATCGGCAATCTGACGACCACGAGTGAACGCAACCTGCACCGGGGAAATGATACCATCAAGCAACGGGGCCAGCCTACGAGCGAAAACCTTCGCCGCAATCAAATAAAGACCATTCGAGATAGCAATAGGACAGAAATCCTCAATACGCTAGGCGGAGGATAGCTTCGACAGCAAGATAATGAGAGCCCTATTGATTTTGTCGAAGCCAGCATTACCCTCGCAAAATTCGACAACAACCTCCAAAACCTCCCGCCCCACCAGCTCCCAGAAGTCCTTGTAAAAAGCTACCGGGAACCCGTCCGGCCCCGGCGACCCACTATCGTTAAGATCCCAAACGGCCTCTTTAACCTCTTCCAGAGTCACCTCCCTCGTCAAGTCACCGCAAATCATCGGCGAGAGAGTCTGGGCCCCAGCCCCAGTCCACCTCCAACGCCTCGGCGTGCGCGTAGAGGAGAGATCCTTGAAATATTGCATGACCTCCCTCCCCAGGTCCTCCTCCAACACCACCACCCTGCCATCGATCGAGATGGAACGAAGTAAGTTTGAGCGCCTCCTGTCGCTAGCCACCCGATGGAAGTAAGACGTGTTGGCGTCGCCCCCCCCCCCCCCAACCACGAGACTCTAGACCTCTGATGCCACTCCGCAACCCGCTTCCGGTCCTCCAACTCCATCCTCCCCTGGGCAGCCGACCTGGAGGCCAACTCGTCGGCACGAAGATCCCTGACCCCCTCCAGAGCATCGAAGGAGCTCACGATCTCCTCCGCCTCCTTTCTGGCCGCCACCCGAGCAGCCCTCGACTCTTTCTTAAAAATGGCCATTTTTTTCCGCAAGAAATCAAGCTTCCGAGCAAATCTCACCACAGCAGACCCCCCCCCCCCCCCCGCGCTCCTGAACCCAAATATCCGCCACAAAGTTCTTGAAGCTGTCTTCCAAAAGCCAACATTTCTCGTATCTGAAAAAACCCGTAGAGGAAGACGAAACACCGGAATCCCACACGATTGGGGTGTGATCCGAAAAGCAACGAGGGCAGGAGGAAACAAAAGCGAGAGGGAAACCAATCATAAGCTCCTTAGAAGCCAGAAACCTGTCAATGCAAGACCGTGAGGTCGAGTATCTCCACGTGTATAAGACATCAGTCGCATGCAGATCCTCCAAAGCCAGAGAGTCAACAAGCCGAGCAAAATCCGCCGAGCCCGGATCCAAACCCCCCCTCGAACGGGGTCTATCCGCAGAGCGCAAAGTTACATTAAAATCCCCCCCAATCAGCCAAGGTATACCCACGACATGAGGACCAATCTGAATTAGCTCCTCCCAAAGGTCCCTTCTTTTAATATAGCAGCATGGTACGTAAGCACACGAGAACGCAATAGGAGAGGAATTATCTACTCTCGTCAGAATCACAGTAATAACATGGCTTTCCCTGAAGACCGAATTGAAGGAGAAAACCGCCGACCTCCACGCAATGAGGAGGCCACCCGCCGAGCCCTCCGCATCCAAAGCACGGACTTCATCTAGACTCCCTGCACCAAACGACCGCCATAAGGCTTCCCCCACATCCCGAAGCTTAGTTTCTGAAGCATCACGACATCGCATCTCCACTCCGCAAACCTTGCACCCAGGGCTCTTCGCTTATCAGCCTCCCCCAAACCCCGAACATTCCAGGAGAGTACCTTCATAAGGAACCTTCCGCACACCCACCGGATCGAATTACGCCAGTAGCCGCCGCTGTCGCCTCTTTTAGAGTCGAGCAAGTCTGTACCTCCCCCACCCGCAGGCGCGATCTGTTTCTCCTCCTGTACCTCTTCGTTAATCTTCTTCCAGACTCCCCTTCAACCGCAGCAGCCATCGAGACCTCCAAAGGCATCTCGGACCGATCAGGTGAGAAAGTGGGCCGAGAAAAAGAGGAAGGCGACCCCTGCTGAAAAACCACGTCCCCTTCCACACGCGAGGAGGATGAGGGGGAGCCAAGAAGAGAGGGACACCCTCCCCCCCCCCAAACGCCCCCGCAAGCACCTCCCCAAGAGCGGGAGCGGGCCGGGCTGCAGAATCATGCTCAGACGGATCCAGCTCCACAAGCCGCCCCACCAGGGCCTGTTTGGTTGCAGGGTTGGACAGGGTTGGGTTGGGCAGGGGTACCCCTATGAATAGTAAACTGTGAGGAGGAGAACCCTGTTTGGTTGGAGGGGTAACCCGGGTTGGGCCAAGCCAACCCTTCCCAACCCTGCAACCAAACAGGCCCTAAGAGAAGCATCCATGCAGTGATCCCACGGGGTGGAGTTGAAAGGACGTACGAAAGAATCGAGAGGATGCACGAAAACATCATGGCGGGACGAGCCCCACGAAGCGGTGCCATGCAGAGACATGTTCCTCGGATATCGAAGCGATGCCCTTCCCTCTTCCCGACTTCGAAGGCACGACCAAGGCCCCTTCTCCCACCGCCGGCGACGGTGAAGGAGACACGATAGACATCTCAATCTGGCAATTGAAACGATCGATCTTCAAATTCTCGTAGAAGACGCGGCCCACCGCCTCATCCAGAAAGGTCTTATTGCACTCCATGAGAACCCTCGTCGAGAGCGGGTCGAAACCCGGGGACAGTCCATCTTCGGTGATCGCCAGAACCTCACCCCACCTCCGCAGCGGTCGCCTGAGGCAATGAACCAAACGTGACAGGAAAGGAATGCCACGAACCTCAACGACGCAGACTTCGACGTCCAAGCAGACCCCGTCAGCAAAGCGCAGGTCCCTCCATGCGACTCCGCCCACCAAACCGCTCCGAACCAGCCTGAGACGATGCTCTTCCGACAGCCCCCCAACACAGCACCGCCTAGGGCCTAAGGCGAAGACGTCCCCAGAGAACTGATTGCCAAGAAACCCGCGGAGAAGGCTGTTCACATCGGCAATGGACATGCATTCATTCTCGAAAAAACCAATGATCGCCCTGCTACCGACCGATCTCCGAGAGCATATTTTCTGATCATACATAACACCAAAATGGGACTCCTTGTCCGATGCAAACACCATCCTCCGATCCGAAGACGTGCCTCCCTTCGAGGAGTGGCACGTATCATCAGCCACCACTTGAGCAAACGAACGACCTCTGATGCCATGCGAAGACTTCAACATGGGTAAGACCCCCCCGGAACAACCGAGTGCACAGATGCAACCTGACCCCTTCCAGACCGGGAACGAGAACCACAGTCGATCATCTTATGACCCAAACCTCCGCATGCAAAGCAACGCGGCCGAGCAACGCAAACCGCCGCCAAATGCCCCCTCAAACCACAGCGGAAGCACCTCCTCTCCGGCTTCCTGTGGGAGACTTGCACCCACCGCTCCCCCCCCAGCTTCAGCAACCTCCCCACCCGCCACCACGAACTGAGGACTCCCGCCACGAGAGCAAGACCCCCCCTTCTCCACACGAGCACCATTGCTTCCCCTCCGACCTCCGAGAGCCCCTGCCCAACCCTCCCCTCCTCACCTGCAGCGAGAGAAGCACCCCTGCTCAAAGCGCCACGAGCACCGCCCTTCCTGCGCCATCTCCACTCACCCTCAGCACCGAAACCCCGAGATTCTCCCCGCGCTGCCTCCCTCGCTCGCCCGCTCGCACTTCCCACTCTCGAAGCCATCTTTCTTCCTTTGAATTATCATAATGAGGCGTTCATAAATCCTTAATAATCTGACTGATATACAGTAAATTCATTGAGAAATCAGGAGCATGCAGCACGTTCTGTAATCGTATAGAAGGTGTCAAGGTGATCTCTCCATGTCCCATGATAGGGGAATGAGTCCCATCAGCTACAGTTATAATCATTGTCCTTCCTGAAGAAACTACTTATAGGCTATGAGCTGACCTCTATCCCCACACAAGTGATGTGTAGCTCCAGAATCAATAATTCATTCCGAGATATAAGAACCATGATAAGAAGCAGAGGCATGAACACTACCTAAGGTGCTTGCTCCTGCAGTAGTGTTAAAGTCCGAACTGTTCTCTGAAGCAGGCGTTTGGGTAATAGATAGGGGCACAATGTATCTCAATCATCATCATATCGCTAATCCGATGTGAGTGGAGCAGATTGATGATGTTAGGCATGTTCTGCTACACGAGCTGATGCTGGAAAACCATGCTTGGAGTAGCATCTTCTGTATGACCCAATCTGTGATAATAGGTACATTATAGTCCACGACCACATCCACCTCTGCCACGTAATGCCCGTCCACAAAACTAAGATAAACCGCCTCTTCCATGAGAGGCCGCCATGACATAAGAATTTGGCACTGGAGATGGAACATTGATCCTGCTCAACCTCCAGAAGGCCTCTTCCATGGGAGGAATGGTAGCATCAGCCAGTATCTGGGAGGAAGCGGCCTTGTACTGTAAGTCAAGAGAGGCCAGAAATACTCCAACCATCGTAGCATTTCGGAATGTCTCCATCTGCTCTAGAGTAGCCGTGAGAGGTACGAAGCTATGAAGCTTCTCAAACATTCCGTGCAAGCAGTATAGTGTGCATGTAGTGGACGGTCATTCTGCTTAATAGTAAAGATGTCATGTTGTGGCTGTAAAATCTTCGTCTCATTTTTGGCATGTGAATACGTGGCAGCAAGAATATCCCACATGGATTTGGTTGGGGGCCGTGCAGAACATCATTTGCAATATATGGTATCAAGGTACCAGATAACCAGACTTGTGCATATGCATCATCAACCTCCCATGAAGCATACAATCATGTCTTCTCGATCGTCCTCAGTAAGAATGTGCTTATTACCCATCGACTTCATTAGGCTCATGAATTGCATGACCCACAACTCGTAATTCGACCCATCCATCTTGACTATGGGCGCTGGACCTCTGAAGGCGCATGTGGTGGGGATATCAACCTTGTTCTTTGACATCTTGTCGATCATAGAAGACAAGGATAGTAGACTTGACAAAGTAAATGTCTACACTGACATAAAGGACGTTGGTTGCATGTAGAGTTAGATCGCAACCAAACCCCTTGAAGAAAGCACGTGACTACGGGGACCGCCAGTAGGGGCGGGGACTACGGGGGTGGCGTGAGCCGTGGGGGGGCTAATAGGCAGCAATGCCGCTGGGCGACGGTACTGCTGACCACAGGGTGAGGCTGCGGGTCGCTGGCTGAGGGGGTCGTGGGGCGGCTGGAGGCATGCGAGAAGATAAAGGCACGGGAGATGTTAGGCGATGGAGGGCTAGGGTTAGGGTTTTTGGGTACAAGAGCTCCGATCTAGGACCGTCGCTCTGATACCATGTTGGGGAAAATGATCAAAATGTTTATTCCAATAACCCTTGGCTCTCTTATATAAGAGAGCAGCCTATGGGTAAATTACATAAAGCATACTTAAGTAAAGAGAGTTAAGAAAACAGTCCAAGAAACAGGAAATAAATGCGGTAACATAAATATATATCTCTACATACACTATTGATTGCATATTCCCAACATGCACAAAAACATCGCCAATCGACAACCCTGTAAGATGTCTCCTCGATTAAGAAATAATATTCAGCATAGTGCCATCCTCTTTTATTAATCCACCTCTAAAGATAACACCGACCTCAATCATTACCTTAGCATCAAGCATAAACACCACTACCTCGAAGGAGCTTTTACCCACCTTGCACCTTACCTTCAATAGGAGCAAAAGTCCACATTCTCTTCAAGAAACAGCACCATGTTAACATCTTCACCCGATCGCATGATGTCTTCTAGCACCTTGATCACCCTCCTCACCATCTCCAACATCAAAGTTACCAAGCACGATTAACAACATTGGAGTGGCAGACCACTCATGTAAACACGATAGGGGCCATTGAGTAGCTTTTGCACCATCCCTCGTTAGTAGACTCCTTCATCGACCCACCCCTATCATGTTTTCCTGCACCAATAGCCTAAAAACCTCTACCTTTGCCAATCTACATGTACAGATCATCGAGCCACCTAGATGTATGTCATCAACAAAGTCTGGGTCGAGGTGCAGAGTGCCAAGTTTAAACATACAAAACCCATGCTCTCCACCTATGGCACCTCTATAACCAAGCAAACCTCCAATGCGCTAGGCACAACCACATTAGCACCCACTAATTCGTCATACCCCTGCTACTTTAAGCCTTGACGCGCCACACCCTAGTTAATGTGCATGTATCCCTCTAGTCGCCCACCTTCCCACACCAAAAGCACACCATGTGGTCTCGGTAATCTCCAGAAAAATAACCAACACTTCATAGGAAAGACAAAAAATGCTCTTCATCATTGCTCGATGCCTCTAGATGCCCACTCTGGTCAACTCCCACCACTCTAACTCCAACCTCCAAAACACTCTTCGAACCGCCTCCACCCCCTTGCCCTCAGGTGGATGGTAGTCCTCTCTCCCCACGCACACCTCTACTGCTGTCCTTCTCGTAATATGTCCCCTTGCTGAACATAGAAAATGACACCGGAGATGGGGCATGTAGAACAAAATATCCAATTTACAATGATGTAAAAATCATGAAGGGAGTGTAGAAATCATAAATGGGCTAATAAATGCTTCAGCTTCCCCGCATTTTGCAATTGGTTTTAAGATGTATGCTTCCTTCAACTGAGAATTACATTTATTTTTCTCAGAAATGATGTAAATTGACCTTACGCAGAGATAGAAGAATCATGAATGCTTATATTTTGCAACCACTAGTTGGGCCTGCACAGACCTGAGAGAGACCTAACCCAAAGGCGAACTTTGCAAGAGCTTTGAGACGTGCAAGAGAAAGCTCCAAACCCATTTCAAAAAGCTGTAAGAAAGAATTTCATATTAAGAAACTGCACTGGTAAATGGAACTTTTTTGCATGGGGAATGAACATACTGAATCAGTAAAAAAACATCTTTTGCATAGACCTTTCTTCATTGTTTCAAAAGTACAATGGACTGTTTTTATTAAAAGCACGCATTTAGTTGCATTTGAAACGCACCCTTTCATTCTTTTCTAGTTACTATGCTAGATTGGTATTAACATAAAAATGCCAAAACCATTTATATGTTTCCCTGCAAAAGAAATCTGAATTAAAGCCCACTTGCCAGGGAGATCAGTGCTCCACAAATAATGTAAAGAAAAACAGAAAGCTAGGATCCACTCAGTAAATAGAAACAAGGAAAAAATCAGAAGGCCATGCAGGCTACAGCTTTTTTTACGATGCAGCATGTAAATTTATGCACGAGGCATAAAAACGAGTAGAATATTCCATACATGTGAAACAGGGAACTCTCCTTGGAGTTCGCCTTTCACTTCCACATGGTTAATACAAGATCGGTTATGCACCACCAGTAAAAACTTGGATCAGATTAATTGAAAATAGAGATTTATAACATTGTGGATCAAAATCTTTTCTCATCGAGCCATCTCGTCAAGTCAGCATCATCATTGACATTTTTATACTTGCGTTATTTGCCGGTACAACCACATAAGAAAAGAGCAACTAATGCATTAATTGATGTGCGACAGTGGAAAATAGTAAAATAAGGGAGAGAATGAGATACGCTTGACTTTTGCATTAATTGCTCCGTGGTAAAAATATGGTAAAATGACTGTTTTCTCCTTGGTAAAATAGATGGGTGGCTAGTAGGTGAACAAAAAAAGGAGCCATTTGGGAAAGATGGAATTGACATATAATAGGGGTGTAAACAAACAGACTTACAGTAAATATGCCTGGATCAGATTCAGTATACAAGTTCAATATCAGTAAAATAAAAATCGTGTTCAGATTTGGTAGAGGATCCCGGACATTTGATTTGGTCCTTTACAAGTTCGTTTACACACAACTAACTGAATAATACCCCTTGTACTCTCATTTTAGATTATTTCATAGTTGATAAGATTAGATTATGGTGTTTTTAAGTCATTTATTTCGATATATTTTGAATGAAATTTATCTTAACAATCACTATTTTCACAATCTATCTCATTCTTCTCTAAAAATATTTGATATCAAAAAAAAATCCAACACCATCAACAAAGGACCACTGAATTATATAAAGATTGAAGCTAATATGTGCACAAAATACTAAATATATATCTATTGATGATTGAGTCATCAGGAGCGGGCTCTAGCGTGGAGGGGGTATGGCAATCTAATGTGGGATTTCATCTGGTTATCGAAAGGTGGATAGAAAAGAAACCTCCTATGGTGCTCCAGGGTAAGGAAATGGCGCAGATGTCACTGTATAATATAATTTTCTGAACCTTGATAGAAGGAGAAATTTGTGACTCTGGGATTAGCTTTGATATTTTCCTAGCTTAGGTGGAAGGTGAAGAAGGCCTCCTTCCCGGGGATGAGCCATCAGTGAGATACCAGGACTTTTTTAAAATAATTATAAATTTAATCTTAATTAATTAAATATGCATGAAAATAGGCATATATCAGCACATGAGGTGCCGATTTGGGGAGGAAGTCCAAAACGGCACCTGAGGTGCCGATGAGGAAGGTTTGGCACATGTGTCCAACAATTTTGCATATATATCCATTTCAAAAATCTATTATTACATATAACCTTCTTATTTATAATATCAAAAACAGTATATTTTAATGCATTGATGTTCATAATTCTAATCCGTGTAAGTTTTTGCAATTGATGAAAAAATATATATTTGCTTTACGATGTCTATATCCGTGTAGATTTTCTTAAATGAAAACAAAATCCATATTCACATTTGTGTCTACAACTAAAAATAAAAATATTTTTCCTTATCCATATACATGCCTCCGGAATAAAAATACATAACGATGTCCATGCAAAAATAGATACGATAGCGGACTTTTACGAATGATCCAGTCACATCATTATGATAGGGCCTAACACACATAGACGAACCTGTAACTAATACTTTGGTCATTATCTATATTTACAAAAAGAATATAATATTTGTATTAATATTGACATCTGCAAAAATAATTGAAACCCGTATTCTTTTCTTGATCGGTATCTGTTAAAATAAAAACTAAATATCTATATCCGCAAAAAATAGATATAATAACAACGAATATTGATTTCTATATACATATCTGTAACATAAGTAAATTCCATATTCGCTTCAATATTTGTGTCTGCCGAAAATCCATATCCACAAAATCAGATACGATAACGAGCATATATCGGTATGTCTATTCTCGATTGCATCCCAACGATATGTGCATATCCATATTTATACCTAAATCTGCATTAAAATCCATAAAACTATAAAATGTACACATAGATTCAATGTAATAGATATCCATATCCGAAAAAATGAAACCATACTCAGTGTCAGCATTTGCATATGCATATTTATATCTATGTCCGCAAAAAAAATGAAATTCATTTCCACATCATTTATTTGTATACACAAAAATTATACATATCTACGCAATGATACCAATTTATGTTTCATTAGAATTATGAAAATAAATACATTAAAATGTACTTTTTTATATTATAAATAAGAAGGCTAGGTGTAATAATAGATTTTTGAAATGGATATATGTGCAAATTTGTTGGACACATGCTAAACCTCCCTCCCAAAACGGCACTTCAAGTGCCGTTTTGGGCTTTCTCTCCAATTTGGCACCTCAGATGCCGATATATGCCTATATTGTTAATTAATTAATTGTTTATCATGCCAATTTAATTAATTAGAATTAAATTAATAATTATTTTTAAAAAAAAAGGTCTCGAGATACTACTTTAGAAGAGCTAGAATTCACACTTGTTAAGGACCCACGAACCAAGGTAGAAAGTAGACATATTAGGGGGGTGTATGCCTCCCAAAAGGTAACGGAGGCGTACAAAGTTTTCCTCGAGCCAGACAGAGATTAATCATCAAGTGCAAAGGCAGAAGGGAGCTTAACTGCAAAACCTTGGGATGAAAGTCGACCTTAGATACGAGCACTAGTGTTTAAAGCACCAATTAATAAAAAAAATAATCAAGTAGATCTTTCGAGTTTAAATAAACCTACTATATTTTATAGCATACTCTCATCATTCTTTATGTATCATATTTTATTTTTAAGTTCGCAACAACTCATCGTTGGTGCACAGCAAGAAGAATTGGGGACTCCAACATCAGGATGGCAATATTAAGTAATTTAGACCTTCTATTGATGTCTATCGCGCGGTTACCAAGGTGGGGGGTCTACTATCAAATACGTTAGCAGGTGTCTGAGATGTGACGGTCAGTGCCACCTTACACAAGATTGCAAGGACCCGGTTATACATTTCAAGTGCAAGTCACCGCTAAATAAAGTGCTCGGTGCCTATTATGTTGCAGAAACGTACCACTCCTAAGGACGATCATGATCAGTTCAAGGCAACATTTATCCTTGTTGGTGAATGCATAGAGGCCTTAGGTAGCCTCTGGGTTGCCATGTCGACGTGGGTAAATCACTAGGTGATCGTTTGGTGTGCACTAGAGGCCTCTCAAAGCATGACTCGATCATGTTGTTGGAGAGAAAACGAGCATCTGGCAAGAAATTAGTGTGGCAGAGGCCAAAGATATTAGATGATACCCAAGTAACCCCTCACAGTCGAACGCTACATATGCGTGACCATTCACTAACATATTGCAACGTGAAAACTCTAAAAGAGGTGTAGAAGGATGTTGAGGACTTAATCCCTCACTTTTCTATGGACTCTCGAAGGGCCTCAAGTCGGAAGTCATCGTAAAGATCAATAACAAAAGATGTGTCTTCCTTGATTTGTTGGAATTCAGGGTGGGGAGGTCTATTTCCCCCCCTAAAACTTGTAAAAAGTCCCCAACTACCCGTCCCCCCACGGGGGTACCTTCGAGCAGTATGTGTGATGGAGGTGCTTCGACAACAGTGGAAGCTAGACGTTGCATGGGGGGAGCACAAAGAGGGGACATATTTGGTAGTCAGAGCATCAGGAATTAAAGTAGTAAAAGTAAGTCGTCGATATTTGTGAAGATATTTGTATTTTTCATATTTCATATGTGTCTCTTTCTTATTCTCTTTTTCTGTTTTCTGCTTTATGTAATTTACCCATAGGCCTCTCTACTATATAAGAGAGCCTAGGGTTCTCAGAAATAACAAGGCTCTTATTTTTCTCCAACATGGTATCAGAGCGGCGGTCCTAGACCGGAGCTCTCGATTCCCGAAAAACCCTAACCCTACCTCCAGCCCTCTCCTTGCGCGTCGCAGCCTCCTCGCCTCGCGCGCGCGCCGCCGCCTCCTCTCCGGTGCCGCAGCCTTGCACATCTCCCCAGCAAGGCCCACGCGCACGCCTCGCGCGCACCGCGCGTTCGCCTCGCGCGCACCGCGTGCCTCGCGTGTTGTCTCGTGCTTGCGCGCTGCCTCAGCTTCGTCGGTTGGTTGATGGGTTGGTGTGCATGAGTCTACAAGTGCACCCAGACCCATATATGTATGTGTAGACACACAAACTTTGATTTCTTGCACCCATAGCAGTCTTCTTTCGGCAATATGTCTGAGAACAAAGGTTGATGTACCCGCCACTGGCGCATTCAGAGGTCCAACGCCTATTGTGAAAATGGACGGGACAAATTATGAGCTATGGGCTATGCCTGATGAAGCCGAATGGTAAGAAGCATATTCGTACCAAAGAGGAGCTGGTGGAGAAGACTGGGGTGAATGCCTCGTGGGAGACGGATGATGCGTATGCCAAAGTCTGGCTATCTGGGACGTTGACGATAGAAATCGCCAACGATGTACTACATCAGCCCACGGCTAAGGCTATGTAGGATATTCTAGCGGCGACATATTCGCAGGCGCGGAACGAGACCAAGATACTTCAGCTACAACATGATATTTTTACAGTCAAGCAGAATAGGCACCCCCTTCACTCACTGTACACATCCCTACGAGGGATGTTTGAGAAGCTCCATAGCTTCATGCCGTTGACGACTAGTCCTGAGCAGCAGAAGATGTACAGGAATGCTACCATGGTAGGTGTCACAGGGTCAAAATCCCGATACCGATTTCGACCGATCCTGTGCGGCGTTAGCTAACCCGTAGCTAACCAGCCTTCCCGAGTAGAACGGTCACGGACGCGCTCCAACTCTTCTCGATACTCCTGCTTGCTAGCGCACCGACGCTTCCAACACAAACACGAGCACGAACTCCGGATCGCTCAAGAACACCCTCAAGAACACGCTCAAGAACGCTCAAGAACACGACCACACGATCACACAAGCACGGGCACAAAGCTCTTCTCTTATTAGAAGGGGAACTCTCTCTCTAGAGTGGGTGACACTCTACACTTGTGTTGTGTTGTTTACAAATGAGCCACCACCTCTCCTTTTATACAAGACTCAAGGCAACCCAAGGGACACTCATTATTACATCTACAATAATGACACATAAAGACACAAGAGACCCTTCGAGTTCTTTGGCAACCCTTCGCGTTCCTCAGCAACTCTTCGTCTGCTCGTCTCTTCGACTCCCTTGTTGTCCTTTCGTCTTCCCGCACGGTCGACGCCCAGTCAACCGTCCGGTCACCAGCACGCATGCGTTCCCACGCCCTGCTGATGCAGCTTTGCCATAATTCACCAAGTGCCACCGAACACTTGATCTTGTGCCATAAAGGAACCCGCAGCCTCCAGACCCTCGTGCGGTAAACCCTTCCTTAGCGTTCTGCATGCTAAGGGGAAGTCCTCCAGAACTTTGCTATCGTTGCCTCCAGACCACTCTCGTACGGTACTACCGAGCATGCTCGACAATGCTCGTACTCAGCACCTGCAACGCTCCATACCTCCTTGGATCACCACGCATCAATACCGATATCGTGCGCCTTCGTGCGTATGCCTATGTGACCGTACCGCATTGCTCCTCGATGCGTACTGCTTCACTACGTACCGCCCTCCTGCGCTCGCGTATGTACCGCTACGTGCATCCACCGTCATGTCTTGCACTGCTGCCTGTACTCGCTGCTCGCACTGCTACTAGCTCCACAACACTTTGCTACCGAGCTAGTGTCCTGTGTGATGCTTCTCCATCACGTACGGTAGAGCCTCCAGACTCTCATGGATAACCTCCCTGATATCCATGCATTTTGGACTCCTCCTGAAGTCCTAGCTCCATCGATCATTCTCGAGCATCCGCTACCGTGTCTGCACGATCATTCTCGATCACGGAATCAGGGGGTGTGACAGTAGGTGTATTCCTGGCTGCCCTTGATCCAGAGTACGATGATGCCCGGTCTCAGATGCTTGCTGACGCTACTATTCCTTATATGGAGGAATCTTTTCGCCGACTGAGTCGAATTACTGTCCCAAGCTCGACTGCCAGCCAGACACCTTCAGCGATGGCAGCCTCCAGGGGTAGAGGTGGCTCCTCTACCTTTCGTGGTCGTGGCCCCCGGGGTCGTGGGGGTCGGATTCGTCAACCATGCAGTTATTGGCATCGCCCTGGTCACTCCGAGGATACATGCTACTCTAAGCATGGCTTTCCTACATCGGCTCGGGTAGCAGAACAAGTTGAGTCTCCTGCACCTTCCTCGTTGGACCAGCGATTCGATGATCTTGTTGCCAGACTGAGGAATATCATGCCTCATGATACAACTCCTGGAGGTCAGTCAGATGTGGCCGTCTCTGCCTCTGCCAGTTCACCTGCCACAGCCAGTACTTCAAGTAGTTCTTATGCTCTCACCTCTTGTGATGGATCTATGATTACAAACTGGATTATGGATTCTGGAGCGACGCATCATCTCTGTGGGGACAAAGAGTAGCTCACTTCATATAGACCGGTCTCTTCAGGACGAACTGTGGTGATAGCCAATGGGACACATCCCCCCGATCACAGGATGGGGGAGATTAACTTGACACCTTCCATGAGATTGCAGAATATGTTATATGCTCCCGATTTCTCTATGAATTTACTGTCCATTAGCCAGATTACAAAGGATTTAAACTGTCGAGCTATTTTTGACTCATCATCTCTAGTTTTTCAAGACATACCCTCGGGAAAAGTGATTGGTTGTGGCTGTGAGCAGAATGGTCTCTATCGTATGATCCATACTCCTTATGTCGGTGCATCTCTCCATTCTACAGGATCAGACTCTCCATATACCTCACATCTCCGTTTTGGTCATCTCCCTCTTCAGAAGATGTGTCGTGTTTTGCCCCAGATTTCTCCGAAGTCGTCCTTCCAATGTGAAGCATGTCAGTTGGGAAAGCATCATCGGTCTACTTTCCCGAGTCGTCAGAGTCGGAGCAGTAGCTCCTTGTTCGAGTTAGTCCATATTGATATTTGGGGTCCAAGTCGTGTTCCTGACCACCAGGGACACAGATTCTATCTGGTTGCAGTAGATGATTTTTCTCGCTTGTCTTGGATGTTTTTATTGAAGAATAAATCTGAAGCAGGAGATGTGATTCAAATGTTTATCAATGAAGTTCAAAATGTTTTCTCTTCTTCTGTGAAAATTGTGCGTTCTGACAATGCATTGGAGTTGTATACTAGATCTCTGTCCTTGTTCTTTTCATCTCGTGGTATAATTCATCAAACTTCATGTGCTTACACTTCACAATAAAATGGTGTTGCAGAGCGGAAACATCACCATCTATTGGATATCACTAGAACCCTACTTATTCAGAGTCATGCTCCACACTCGTTCTGGGGTGATGCGGTTCTCACAGCTTGCTACTTAGTAAATCGCATGCCCTCGTCTGTCTTAGGTGAGAAAACTCCTCTCTCTATAGCCTTTCCTGAGAAGGAGTTGTTCTCTCTTCCACTCTGTGTCTTTGGCTATGTTGGTTTTATCCATCAGTTCGTGCCAGGTCTTGATAAGCTCTCTCCCAGGGCTATCAAATGTGTATTTGTAGAATACTCCAGGACACAGAAGGGATATCGTTTCTTTGATCCGCTGCGTCAAAAATATTTTGTTAGCGCCGATGTCACATTCTTTGAATCTGTGATGTTTTTCTCTCCTGCAGGTGACAGAATGACTACTTCCCATTCTGATACTGAGGTCTTCATGCCACCTCCTCCTATGAGTCAGTTACCTTCTATGCCATCTCCACCACCACCTCCTGTCATACCTTCACCTCCACCTTTACCACCTCCAGTAACCATTGTCCCCCCGTTACCAAAGTACTATACTCGTCGGTCCTCCTCTGCTCAAGATCATGGTCCGTCATCCAACAGCCCTCAGGTTGGTTCTGATAACTTGATTTCTAACGATGATTCTGAGGATCTATTGATACAGGGAACACACCAGGATGATGATCATGGAGATTTGGACGTGCCTATCGCTATTAGAAAGCAGAGGCGTACTTGTGCTTCCTATCCACTTGCTTCCCAGATCTCTTTTCATCGTCTTACAGGCGATTTCCAGAGATTTGCAGTAGCTCTATCTGCAGTAGAAGTTCCACGCAATTATCAAGAGGCACTACAAGATAGCGAATGGCGTCTTGCTATGGAAGAAGAAATGGCCGCGTTGCAGCCCCATGGAACTTGGACATTTGTTTCTCCTCCTCCCAGAGCGTCTATTGTTAGCTGCAAGTGGGTGTTTACTGTTAAATACCATGCAGATGGAAGCCTTGATCGGTACAGGGCAAGGCTCGTGGCACGTGGTTTTACTCAGACCTATGGAGTTGATTACTTGGACACGTTTTTTCCAGTTGCTCGACATTCTACTTTACGTGTCCTTTTAGTTGATGTAGCACGTGATTGGCCGTTATTTCAGCTTGACATGAAAAATGCATTTTTATATGAAGATCTACAAGAGGAGGTCTATATGCAGCAGCCTCTGGGTTTGCTGTTGAGGGGAAGTGTCAACAGGTTTGTAGACTCCACAAGGCAATAGATGGCCTTAAACAGAGTCCTAGAGCGTGGTTTCAAAAGCTTTCAGATATGATTGAACGACAGGGATTCAAGAGGTCAAATGCAGACCATTCCTTATTTGTGCAGAAGATGTCTAGAGGTACTGTTGCTATCATGGTGTATGTTGATGATATTGTTGTTACAGGAGATGATGAGCAGGGAATCAAGATGGCGAAAGAATTTCTGGGCAGTCAATTTGTGACTAAGGATCTGGGCACCCTAAGGGGGTGTTTGGATAGTGGGTTTAGGTGGGTTAAACTGGTTGCAGGTAACCCATTTTTGGGTTTTGGTGTTTGGATAGAGGGTTAAACTGGGGGTGGGTTAGAAGTGGGTTTATTATGATATGATTGTATTGGATTTTGAAAAAGTGAGTAGTTATTGTGATGTGATTGTATTGAAGTTTGAAAAAGTGAGTAGAAGTGGAGTAGTTTATATTTTTTATATGAGATGATGGTATAATATATTATTTTTTGATAGGATTGATGATGTACAGTGTGTCTACCCCACTCTTGCAGTTCAACAGGGTTCAAATCCCACTCTTGCAGTGGTTGTGTTAGGTAGTCGACGGACAGCGTTAAAAATAGTCGAATCTTTCAACATGGATTTGAGCAAGAATCCATGTAGCCGACCCTACTTATAGTGGGAGAAGGCTTAGCAAATTTTTTAGGATTGATGATGTAAATTTTATTTATTTAATTTTTTAAAAAAGGAATAAAGTGGGGCCCACGTGGAGGGAGAAAATATGGGTTTGGAGAGTTAACCCACCCCGGGGGTGGGTTAACCTTGTTGCCGAACGGGGCCTAAGGTATTTCTTGGGATTGGAATTTGCTAGAAATGCACAGGGTCTTGTGATGACCCAAAGAAAGTATGTTACAGATATGCTTGCAGAGACAGGCATGATTGGATGTCGACATTCCACGACTCCTGTGGATCCTAGCATGAAGCTATATGATGATGATACATATGAAGTCGATAAGAGAAGATACAGAGAGATGGTTGGAAAACTCATTTATGTTACAATTACCAGACCGGATATTGCATTTGCAGTGAGTCGAGTGAGTCAATTCATGGAGCAACCTCGACAGGTACATACGGACGCAATACATATGATATTGAGATATCTAAAATCATCTCCAGACTTAGGATTACTATTCAAGAAAGGAGACATATTCTCTGTATCTGCATATGCTGACGCGGATTATGCATGTTGTCCTAAGGATAGGAAATCAACTTCAGGATTTGCAATATTTGTTGGCACTTCTCTCGTTTCTTGGAAAAGCAAGAAACAAATTGTTGTAGCAAGATCAAGTGAGTCCGAATACAGGGTTATGTGATCTATATGTAGAGGTTCCTCTACCCATGGAGTTACACTGTGATAACCAGGCTGCCCTATTCATTGCAAACAATCATGGGTTCCAGGAGAGAACAAAACATATTGAGGTAGATTGCCACTACACCAGAGACATGATTCAGAAGGGCCTGATATCTACTTCCCATGTCAGCTCTGGAGAGCAAACTGCGGACATCTTCACCAAGCCACTGCCCAGAGGATCATTTCAGAAGTGTTCATCCAAGCTGAGCATGATCGATATCTATGCTCCAGCTTGAGGGGGAGTGTGAAGATATTTGTATTTTCATATTTCATATGTGTCTCTTTCTTATTCTCTTTTTCTATTTTCTGCTTTATGTAATTTACCCATAGGTCTCTCTACTATATAAGAGATCCTAGGGTTCTCAGAAATAACAAGGCTCTTATTTTTCTCCAACAATATCCAATCGATCAGACCACTAAGGATAAATCGACAGTTGGGCGACCACTAGGATTTTGTCGACTACTAGTATTTTGTCAGTTTTTGTATTTCTTTATTTATTTTGAATATAAAATCAATCTTTATATAAATAGTTTTATATATTTACTTTGATTTGGACATTTTCAATATTAGCATAATGAAATAAAAGAAATAATTAAATTCTAATTAAACATTAAACATCTTATACTTAGTTTACTTTTGGGAAAAAAGAAAATAAAAAACAATTGTCAAAATAAAGTTGGTTTAATAATTGATCTACTAAACCGACTAGTCAAGTCAACCAATAGCAGTCGACTGATCGGACCAACTAGTCCTATTTAGATTGAGAACCCCACCCCTAAAACTTGAACTATGAGGCCGCTTTTTGCAAGCTTGTTGGGGGACAACTCTAGGAGGTTTTCAGGAAACTGATGTGTCAATGATTACAGATGGCTCAAGGAAGATTGAAGGTTCACCTTCTTTTTTTGGTCTCAAGTTGCCTAAGAATACAACATACAAGGTTGCTTCGATAGGGAACTTAAGCCCCTACAATCAGGTCGCGGCAAAACCAGGTGGTTCCGACTGCATGGGCTACTGGGGATTTGGATCCGATTGTAACTCATGTAAGCAAGTGGATTCTCAATTAAATCACATGTCTACAAGTGGGGCGGTCTGCCTCGTGACAACTGCAATGATCTACTAGACCAATTTTGAGGAAATCACTTTGCTCTGCTACTTTAGTCATGAGCAATCAAGCCAAGCCTCACCCTGATGTAGTGTTTCTTGAGGGTCTCTTCTCACCTCCAAAATGGTGGAGCAAGACGTGTGTGAGGAGATGGTGTCGATGGGGGTAAAATGTACACGAGGAAAAAAATGAAGCCTTGGCTTCCTGGACATCTCTCATGATGTGAGCCCCCTAACCTTGAGAATGAGAAAGGAAAATGGGTAAAAAAACTACTCACCGATGTGGAAGAGAATGGGGACCCCAATGCTCTAGAAGATGCATGGCTCGTCAAAAGAAGGAGCAAGAAGTACTGTTGATGAGGGAGTGGGGACAAATACGTCGTGGATGATGCCATTCTTCTCGATGAATGAGAGGTGGGCTAGATGTTACTTACAAGAGGGAGCAAACCATGGTTTCCACATGAAGGCCATCACTTGGAACATTCAGGGTTTGGGGAAACTCAAAAAAGGGGGTAGTTAACAGTGGTCTTCATTTTCATTAATATGCCCAATAGGATCAACACTATACATCGATTTATTTTCACATCCGTGTGCTAACTCCATGTTAGAGGACACCGAATTGAACCGTCATTTTTACATAAATTCTCGTTGTCTTTTACTTAAAAATACAATAGATGAAGTCCTTCGATAAATAATTATTTTACTATTTGATTTTCTATCCTAATTAAACATATATAGATTCAATTATTAGGATCATTAACTAATAACAAATATATATTGAAATAAATTATTCTCTTACGGGAATACAAGATGCTGCATCAACATTTCAATTTTAATATATATATAATGTAATTGTTTGGCTGATGGAATATTTTCCATAATATATTTATTATTAATATAAGGAAATAAGGAAAGATTTCTCTTCTATCATGTACAAATTTTCTCATTAAATTGCATAAAACAAGAGGTTGTTAGGCTTTAGAAACATGTGCACGGGCTTGTAATGAAGGATGCGATCTAGAAGCGAAGGTAGTGAAGTTTTCCATGAAGCTTGCAAATGAAGCCATGAACTTGTCATTGCTTGTGAAGTGTGGAAAGAGATCAAATTCGAATTCAAACCCGATAGATACGTTGGATAATTAAATGTGCATAATTTAGTAATTATCGTTTGTTCTCCGAAGTATAATTAAATAAACTTGGCTCAATCATTTTTTAGTAAAAGAGTGAGCCGGCCTAAACTAAATAGAATAACCAAATATCCATCTTTATATCCATCTTTGGACTTTTCATATATCCCTTTTATTGATTATTCATACAGATATAGCAATAAACTATCAATAAATATGTACAGAATATATTTATTGATAGTTTATTGCTATATCCGTATCAATAATCAATAAAAGGGATATATGAAGGGATCAATAATCAATAAAAGGGATATAATAGGGATATCCGTATCAATAATCAATAAATATGTACAGAATATACATACCTTACTATAACATATCCCATGTATGCTCCGGGTGCGAAGACTTGAGTGATGTCGAGCGCTGGAGTGGAGTGTGAAGGCGTGGAGCGCTGGTGGAGAGGGAAGGCGACTCGAGGGGCGGCGTTCGACCTTCATGGCGATGCCCTCTCGGGTGGGGATGCAGAGAAAGGGAAGGGGGTGCACGTCGAGGGTGTTGTCGGCTCTAGGAGTGGGGAAGCTACGAACGAGAAGCGGGTCGCGGCGGGAGATTGGGTACAAGTTACGCATAAGAAGCCTGGAAAGCGATGCTTCCGATGTGGCGAGCGGGGTCATCTGGCATCCCTTTGTTCTCTTCCACCTCGTTGCTATGCATGCGGGAGGCCGGGTCACTGCTATGCTTCATGTTGGCTCCTTCGTGGTCGCCGCCCTTCCCAGCCTGGGGTGGTCTCCTCTTCGGGGGCGGCGCGATGCATGTCGGGCTCTCGATCGCCGCGTTCCGGTACTGTTACCTGGCAGGAGGTGCGCTCTTTCGCTAGGGTGGTGGCTCCTCGATCCTGTTCGTCGGGCGGTGGTTCTCTCGATGCGGGTGTTAAGGTGGTTGTTCCTGGCGCGGATGAAGTGGTGGGTGTGGGTGTTGGTGTTGCCGCGGGTGGGCTGGCGTCGGCGGGGGCTGCTTCGTCGCTGGAGGAGGCCATGTTATGTGAGAACGTGCATGGGGAAGTGTTGCATGGGAAGGTGGCGTTTGGGAAGGGGTGCCTGACGTCGGCAGGCGCGTAGAGGCTGTAGGGGTGGCTCGTCGGTGCAACGTGGACTGGGATGGTGTAAGTTCGCATCTTGGTGTCTTCCCGGGCCCCCTCTTCCGTGGGGACTTCATTCTTTTGGACTCTTCTCGGTGCTGTGTACGAGGATTATTCCCGGAGCAACGGGATAGGTTGCTGCGAAATTGGCCCTCCGATGACGTTGTATGGAGGGTGACACGCGTGGCGGATGGTGCTTCTGCCGCCACGGAGGTGTGTGTGGCGGAGATTCGTGGTGCTCCTTTCCTATCGAGGATTGTCCCCTGCCTCGGCAAGGCATTCCGTCGATGGGGGGAGATCTTGGCGGTCGTGGATGATGGTCTTGCGCCGGAGGCTGATTGGAAGGTTACTAGGGTTCTTTTCGAGTGCAGCACGGGTCTTCTCTCTGATGCGCCAGGCAAGTTATTCTTTGGTTCCCTCAAGGTTGGCCGGTGGTGCTTCAAGGTGGAGCTCTCCATCGTCGTCCCTAAGCCGGCGGCGGTGCCTGACCGGGTGGCGTTGTTGCCCGGTCCTGTCGCTTCGGGGCCTGGGCATGACGCTTCGCCTTTGGCTTGCCAGATGGCGCGTTTTGGTGATTATCCCGAAGCGTCAGACCCCATGGACGCTTCGGGCCCCGTCGACGTGCCTCTTCGCGTCCCGTGCCCGTCGCCTGTAACTCCTGGATTCTCCGAATTTAGGGCGTCCGAGGTGGATCACTTACTTCATTCTCGAACCGTTGTGTCGGCGCCTGTGCTGCTTTTGGGTTACTCGGATTCTATGACGGATTCTATGCCGGATCTTACGCACGTGCTGGATGGTGGATCCCTCAAATTCGGATCTTGGCTGAGGGTTTCTATTCCGAATGCCCGGACTATCTGGCCCGGTTCTGATGTGGCTTTGCCTCAGATCCACATCGAGGAAATGCGGGACCATTCTGACGCGAGGAGGGAGCACTCGGATTCGGCTTCTCCTGCTACCCCTGTGCGGGCTTCTCCGGACTTGGCTATTGCTTTCTCCCTTGAGGCTTTCTCGGACTCGGCGGTTGCTTGCAGCGAGGGAGGCCTTTCTGATAGGTGCTTCGGGAAGAGCTACAGGAGACGCAATAACTCCCGGCATGAATCTTTGGTGAGGCATTCTTGTGCAACTCAGCGGGAGGCTGTGGCGGAAGCCGCTGGGCTCTGTGGTCTTGGGGGAGCTGATGAAGGTCTTTAATGAAGGTTCTTTCTTGGAATGTTAGGGGCCTTGGGGAGCCTGACAAGCGTCGCTCCTTGGGTTCGCGGTTCTCGGAATGGTGCTGTGATGTTGTCCTTATTCAGGAAACGAAATTGCGAGGCGTGGATGATACCATGTGGCGCTCCTTTGGTGCAGGCTCTTTGGACGAGTTCCGTGCGGTGGACGCGTTGGGTTCGGCGGGGGGTTTCCTGGTAGCGCGGTGCTCTGCTATGTTCTCTTTCAGCTCGATTCTGGTGGGGCGCCATATGATTTCGGTGGCTTTGAATCGGACTGATTCGAGTGAGCCCTTGGTATTTTCTTGTATTTATGCACCTTCGTGCCATGTTTTGCGGAAGGAGTTATGGGAGGACCTTCGTGCGGCGGCCTCTTTGTTCGGGAGGCTCCCTTGGCTACTGGGGGGCGATTCAATGTCACGATTCACTCGTCCGATCGCCCTCGGGGCAGGGGTGGCCAGGATCCGGGGTCGCTTGATTTTATTGAGATTCTGGATGAACTCGCTTTGGAGGGCCTGGTCCCTCATGATATTTGCTACACGTGGAGGAATAATTCTTCCCGCTCCAGAATCGATCGCTTCTTGGCCTCTGGGAAGATGTTGGAGTCCTTTCCCCTGTGTGCGGTGTCTTCTCGCCCATGTTCTTTCTCTGATCACTCCCCCATTGTTTGGGAGTCTGGCGAAGGCCATCGGCCTCGGGGTCTTTTCCGCTACGAGAAATGTTGGCTGTTGGAGCCTAACTTCAAGGAGGTGGTGCAGGACCATTGGACTAATGTTCCGGTTATGGGCTCAGCGGCTCGCAAACTTGACCAAAAGCTTGCCTCGTTGCGCAAGGTGCTTGCGGGCTTCAAGAAGGATTCCAGGTTGGCGCGTATTACTGACCGTGCGGCGGCTGAGGAAATAATCATGCGTCTTGATTCGACGGAGAACGAGCGGGACCTCCTGCCTGAGGAGCTTCAGAAGCGACTCTCTGCTCAGATTCGAGTGGAGGCAGAGGACAAGAAAAGAAACATTGAGTGGCGGCAACGGTCACGCTTAAAATGGCTCAAAGAGGGTGACGCGAATTCGTCCTTCTTTCACCGTGTGGTGGGTAATAGAAAACGCTTCAATTTGATGCGGGGTATCTCTGTTAATGATGTTCACTATACTGGGGAAAGGGAAATGGGGAGTGCCATTGTGGATCACTTCAGGCGCTTCTCTATGTCTCGCTCTCCACGTGCATGACGCTGGCTGGGCCTTGGTGCGCCTCCTCTTTCGGCCTCTGATTCTACGCTTTTAATTCGCCCTATTTCTTTGGAGGAGACTAAGGAGGCTGTGTAGGCCTTAAGTGATGATTCTTCACCGGGTCCCGATGGCTTTTCGGTTGCGTTCTATCGTGACTTCTGGGAGTTGGTGGCCGCCGATGTTTTGGAGGTGGTGTCGGAATTTTGTGCGGGCAACTTTAGCTTTGATAGGGCTAATATTGTCTTGATCCCTAAAACCTCGGTAGCGCAGCGCATTGAGGACTATCGGCCTATTTCTGTCTCTAATGGCATTTACCTGATTGTGGCGAAAGTCTTAGCCACTCGTATGGCTCGGGTCTTAGACTCTCTTATCTCTTCGGCTCAGGCTGCCTTCATTAAGGGTAGACAGATTGCGGACTGCATTGTGGTTGCCTCCGAATTGGTCGCTGATACCGAATTGGTCGCTGATTGGAAAAACGAGCATAAGAAGGGAGTACTCTGGAAGGTTGATTTCGCTAAGGCATACGATTGCCTGGATTGGCGGTTTTTATGGTCGGTTATGCGAAGGTGTGGCTTCCCTGATCTATGGATTTCGTGGATGCGTAGATGCGTCACCACCGCTTCCCTCTCTGTGCTGATCAATGGCCGGGCGGTTGGTGGTTTCTTCCAACCAAGGAGGGGGGTGCGCCAGGGCTGCCCCCTCGCGCCCCTCCTTTTTGTGTTGGCCTCGGATGTTCACGCGCGTATGGTGGACCGTGTTATCGACGCTGGGCTTTCTAACGGATTTCATAAGGGCGATGTTTGCGACGCGGACAACCTCTCTGCTCTCTGCGAGCTTGTTTGGATCAACAGGAACAGGGCTAGGCGGGATCTCTTGGCGCCCATTGCGCGGCTGTGGTGCGTCTGGTTGGGAAGGAACGATGCTATATTCTCAAGGCAGCGGTTCTATCGAGAGAATATCCTCATTCTGTGCAATCGCCTTATTGGTGACTGGTGTATTTTGTAGACGGGAGGGCCTTTTTGTCTTGGGCTGGTGTCCTGTATAGGGTTGGGGCTTTGGCTTTTCTTTCCTGTGTTTTTTTCCCTCCCTTTTTTCCCCACCTCCACCCTCTTTTTGTATTTACCGCTTTCGTTTTATTATTTATATACTTTTTTGGGGCGAACACCAAAGAGTGTCTCCCCCTCTTTTGAGCCTCAAAAAAAAACATATCCCATGTATATAAATACAAGATAAGATTCTAGACTAAGAACTCAATACCTCTATATTTATTGTTGGATCTATAATTAATCTTATGGGTCTTTGCTATTCATGGATTATTTTAGATCATATATATGGTTTTAGATCAAAAGCCAAGGGAAGAGAGTACCATCAACCCATCTTCTATATTGTCTTTTTTATTCCTTGTTCTATATTGTCTTTTTTATTCCATGTTGCAATTTTGCTCGTGAAGTGGCAGACTAATGTTGTGCTCTTTCAAGAGACGAAGATGAGCATCTGAAACCAGCAGTTGCAGAATCCCTTGAAGGGTTCGAAGCTTGCACATTTTTTCACTGTCACCTCCATGGGTATTTCAGGTGGCATTCTAATTAGGTGGAATGGCAATTCATGGTATTTCACCTGAGCTAATGTAGATCAATGATCATTCACCATTATGCTGAAAAGGACTTCCCATTAGCGCAAATAAACCTGGTTTGTGGAATGATTTGAGGCATATTCGCCTCAATTTCTCTAATGTGTCGTGGATATTGGGGTTAACTTCAACATCATGAGATTATGATTGACCTGGGGCAACAAGGAAGGACCTTGGGTTTGTTGCCTAGTTCCTTTCTTGTAGATGAGATGCAGATTGATGTCCTTAATGGCTGGGATTGTAGATACACATGGAGGAGCATGATTTCACATTCAAGCATTGATCGTAGTCTGATCTCTATGGAGTTGTCTCAAAGATTCCAGTTGCGCTTCGCGAGAGCACTTCCCATATAGCAACCTGATGTGAGATTATGGTACATGTAATCAACAGCCACCTTCACCCTTCCACTTCGAACGATCTTAGTTGTTTGAGGAGGTGTTTGAGTCCACGGTTGTGGACTTCTGGACAACTTGCGAGGCTGAGGGTTCTACCACCAGAAGATTGCTTATGAAGCTCACGGCTCTCAGAAAAATGGTCATGAGTTACCAAAGGATGTCCACGATATGAGAGATAAAAGGTAGAGTAATACCCGAGCAGATATTGACATGCTAGGCAGAATGGAGGATAGTAGATTTTTGATGGAGGAACTTGAGGAATCTACTTTGCAGCAGACCAACGAATGAGTATTGCATTCGAATTAATTCTCTTAAAGTTTAGAATCATATTAACACTACTAGAAACTATCTAATTTTATTAAATCATGGGTTACAAATTGGGTGTGTTTTATTGGCTTATTCTTATGCATTATCTTTGCTTGTTCATTCTTATTGAAATCAACGTCCAGAGCTAAATTAACAAAGTAATATAGACACTATAATGTTAACATGGACCATTGAATCAGGCTGGAAGACATACAATTTTAGGAGTTCTTTTCAGTACAGCAGTAAAACTGGTTCACTTGGAAACAACGTATTTGTTCATGGAGTGGAAATAAAAAAGAACGATGAGCATTGAAGCATGGGAAAGGGGGTGATCGAGTGACCTTAGATGTGGAGGGAGGGGTGCATGCACTTGAGCATGCGAGGAGTGATGCACAGTTGGCAGGCAACACGACGATGAGCAGGGATAGGCCGGTGACACGTTAGGGAGTCGATGACCTTCGTGTGCTAGAATGCAATGGCAGGGAGAAGGAATCTTGAAGATAGGAGGGGAGTGCCTCCTTGTGAAAGTGCAATATCGGCACTGGCATGAGAAGGGAATATGGTGGCATGCATCCATTTTGTAGATATCGGATTCGTTGAAGAAGTGACCTCATGCCTCCCATGTAGCAATGGCATTGAGTTAGGATATGTTAGTGGCGGTGTTGAGGGGATTATGCAGATGATAACATTGAGGGTGGAAAGTGTTAACAACAGCGCTAAGGGGTTGTGGCGATGTTGAGTGGATGAGGTAACTGAAGCAGCATTGAAGGGAGGAGGTATTGGATGAGGTTTCAATGGAGGCGAGGAGCACGAGCGGAGGGATCACGAGGTTCTCTCTTTTTCTTTTTCCAATGGACAATGAATCTTCTTTTTGGATGGAAATTAAGTCTTCATTGGTAGGAATGATTATATACTATATCCAAGAGGGGATTGTGTGTGCATGTATGGATTCTTTAACAAACCAAACATCGTGTTTAATAACAAGACTAGACTTAAGCTGAGGTTCGGTTTGTTCATTTTCTAGCAGAGTTTGAATCAAACTTTTAGCAAAATAAATCTAAGTGAATATCGAACTTGATACATATAACTGTGGATATCTACTATGTTGGAGACGTTTGAAAGGTCAACGGTAGATGGCTGTTGCATGTTAGCCTGTTGGGTGTTAAGGGGAACCTTGGGTTAACTTCCTCAATGCCTTTGACCAAACACACCCTAAATATCCACGGTGTGAAAGAACAAGGTTAAACAGAATATTATTATCTCCTTTAGTTTGCTGTCAAACATTGTAATATTAATGTCAACTACGAAGTCTAAGAAAAATCAGAACTATCCCCTGCATTGATATAACCTGAGTTGCAGCTACATGTGATTTCATCATTGATGCACTTAAATGCAGGATAGGTTCCAACACAAATCAGTCTCAACCCATTATTTATCAGCAAAGTAATCTTATTTTGTCACAAAAACAATCTTAATACAAACAACATGCAGAAGAACATCAGTCAAGATTTAAGAAATGACTTGGTCTCAGAAAAAAAATATTTAAGAAACAAGTTTTTCTTATATTGAGAGACAGAAAGAAGATTTGCAAATTGCACAACAGGAGAAAACAAGAAAAATACCAGGAAAAGAATGCCCCACTCTGAGAGGACCTTGACATCTGCAAGATTCCTTATGAGTCCAAGCTGGTTTAATAAAACACCGGCAGAAAAGAAACCCAATATCTGCATGCAACCAAAGAAGTCCAATCACCAATAATGATATAGAATAAATCCAATAAAATACGCCATTAATAGTGAGAGGTTTAATTTTGTTCATGGTTCTTTCATAATGCCAAACCCATTGTCAATAATTGAAAATGGAAGTGCATTCTTCAAATTAATTGTCATATATCCAATATACAAGGTACTTATATATATATATATATATATATATATATATATATATATATATAAAGAAAAGTTAGACTACCATGCTGAACCAAAATACAAAAAGCCAAGTAAAGCAATTTAGAAAAGTAGAGGGTGCAGCATACACCTACCGGGCTCACTCTGATAAACTTGAATGCAGGTACTATGGCAACAGTGACGGCTAAAAACGTGAGTGTATCAAAACCTAGGTCATTGATTATATCTATTGCACTAGCAACCTCAAGTCCAGCATACACTTTGAATCTTCCGAAACGGAAATTTCTTGAGCTGTTATAGCTTTTCTGACGAGTACTAAAAGCAGAAGCTGTCGATGTGGAGCTTACGGAATCAAGTAATACTTGACTAGATCTGTGGACTATAGAAAGAGAATGGACATAATAACGAAATTTGCCAGTCTGCACATTATAAGCAGATATACATGAATGTTCCTTGGGGCAAAATTTATGTTGAAGCCCGTGAACCTACAAAAGAATCAAGAAATAGCTCAGTACTTTTGTACATCATTTAAATTAGGGTAAATTAAAAAAAATGCCCCAATTATGCATCGAACCCTTATTATGGGCCTACTTTTAAAAATGCAAAAAAGAGGGCCTGATGTTATTTTTTTTTTTGCCTCCGCCTTTTGTAAGCTTCATCTTTGTTACATTTAAAAAATAAGGCCCGTAACTGAAAATCATGACATAACTGGAGCTCTTTTTTTGTAATTTACCCTTAAAATTATAGACCGTAGGCATCATTAGAATAAGAAAAAACATAAGAACCGAAAATAACCAATTAGAAATAAATAAATCTAACAAAATCGATGAGAATTGCCCGGAAAATCACATGAAAAAGCTCAAAGTCAAACATTAAAAGGGAAAATGACTCAAATAGAAGGGAGACATCGGGTGTTGCCGTCGTCGGAGATCGTCGGAGAGGGGAGAAGGAGGCATCGGGTATTCCCATTGCTTGTGGAGCTGCGGCGTCCAGACGAGGCGCGGGCGCCTGATGATGGGGTGGGAGAGGATGGTCGAGGCTGCGAGATAATTGAGAGAGAAACAAGTGCATACCTGGAGAAGGCATGTAGAGGTGGACGCCATGGGAAGTACAGCGGGGACGCTAAGCTTCTAATCGGAGAGAGCCCGACGACACCGCCACGCATAACAGCACCACCACTGAGGCAAAGCTACGGGATGATGATGTGGCATGCGGACCCACTTGACCGCCCTTACGCATCGATGAGCGATCGATCTCTCACCTCTAGCCCTCCCGATGCAGAGCTCAAAAAAGGGGGGGAGGCGTTGCGTACACACGAAATGAACTCGATGGATAGGGATAAGGGACCCGCCTGCATCCTGATGGGTCTGTCTTTCTGCTGGACGATGACTTCCGTGTTATCTTCTACGGCCACGAATTCTACTGAATGTAATTATGTGATTCAGCAAAAAAAGACAAATTACACGGATACTATTAAGATATGTCCGATGTTTACCTAAAGATACATATGGGTCGGATAAAATCTGTAATTCAATCCAATCCAATAACATTGGATTGGATTAATTTGGTTATATTATTTTAATAGATTGGATTGAATTAGAATTTTTCAAATCCCTTGAGTATGGATTGTTGGAAACATGATTAATGCAGCATATATTAAAAGGTAATTATCCGGATTAACAAAAACCAAATTAATAGTGTAATAGATCAGCAAATGAATAATCAACCAATCCAATAACAATATGTACGCAGGAACCATTTGAACAATAGATAAATCATTTTAGGGTGAGATCCAGAAAAGATAATGCAATAAATATATTATGGCAACCAAAATAGTAAATATATTAGATAAGAGATCGCTAAAGAGTCCATGAAATAAACTATCTTCAGAGAGGATATCGCACCCACACTACATGTACGAAGGGTACGGGCTATCCGCTCCCAGGATACGATGGCACACGATCAGCGTTTGCGCACACCGACGAGCGCATAACTTTTAGTCTTCTGAAACGCCCTCCAATGGACACCTTTTCGGACTCTAAAACGGTGACTAGAAAAAAGTAGTTTGAGTCGAGTCAAATTCCCTTAATGTGGTCGACTCACAATTAATTCGTTGGAGTTGAGTCGAATTAATTTATTCGACCCGCTAATGAAATCCGTAGCAAAGGTATTAAGATCCGAGTTAACTCTCTAAGCACAAGCTCGAGCCGGAGACGAAGCGGAGTACGCGCATATGTGCGGTCCTCCATTTCTCCTCTCTATTATTGCTACAAGAGCATGGGTTATGAACTCATATATAAGTCCATCAGATTTTTAAAATTACTAGATGTGGTATTAAACTTTAATTTGATTGAGTGATTTTCATGCAGTCTTTTCTTTACATATGATCTATATTACCACATTTCGAGCCATAATTTAAATGTTGAGAGTTAGTGTGCAATGAAATATAAACATGAGAGGGTAAACAATTGTGATGGAATACATAAGTATAAAAAATCCGAACCAATCCGATCCATAATCCAATGGATTGGATTGGTTTGGATTTAGATATTTGATGGATTGGATTGGAAAAAGTTAAAATCCGTTAAGGTTGGATTAACATGGATTAAGTTAAAATCTGATACAATCAGATCCGTGTGCATCCCTATTTTCAACTGATGTGTCCGCTTTAATAAAACTTATAGGTATCGTTTCTGCAAACTAAAATTCACTGCATATGGTATTAAAAGAAATTGGTTCCATACCATAATAAAAGCCAAAGCCGATTTTTTATGTATCACCGACAACTGCCTCTTGAAGACAGGGACGAAGCCAGAAAATTCTTCTTGAAGGGACTAAATTATTTGGGGGGAGAGGGGAATTATTTAGATATTATTTATCTAATTTATCTTGTCATTATAATTGTTAATATTTGGGGAGGGGTTCCTCTGTTGTAATGTAAGTTACAAAAGAGGTGTTATAACTATTTTTTTCAAATTTGTTTCTTAAAATCCAACCTTATAGATTGAATCTTCGAATAATGTTATGCATATCCTCCAAATTTCGCTCAAATTCAAGATCATTTGTTATTTATATCAATGATAAAAAGTTAGATTCTTTTTTAAATGATATTTAAGTTGCTTAAATATTGATTGACTTTTCAACCACTAAGATAAAATAGGAAATGACATCAGATTTGAGCGAAATTCGGATGACATGTAGAACAGTAACGGAAGTTTCAATTTATGAGATTGGATTTGTGGAAACGAATGCAATATATAAGGCGAGCTTCTAATAATTCCATAATTGATTGAAACTAATATTGGGAAGGTATTTTTTTTCAAAAAAACCATATAAAGTTATAATTGAACATAAATAATATCTATAAACATCATATTGATGAAAAAGATCCCTACAAAACTCTTCATATCACTGAAATACACATTTATTAATGTGATATTAAGCAATACCATTAGATTTAATATGTTCAAACAAGTAAAACTATATAGATATGTGTACTAATCCCTGTCATATTTGTTTATACATATTTTGACACGTGTACATGATCTGTATACTATTTTAAAATCGTTGTAGATAAAAATAAGATTGCAAACATGCGGATACAAATACATATTTGTATCCATATATGTATACACTAGAAAAATATGTAATCATATCTGTTTTAAGATCTTAAAAAATGAAAGAGGTATCCAAATCCATATTCATTTATATAAGGAAATATAAAAGAAAATCGTTATCTATATCATATATGCTAAACAAAAAACTATATATCCGTGACGGTTTATAACGGGTACGATGATGGAAATATACGGACAAGTTTTGATTTTAGCTGAAATCACCTCTTAAAAAAATGACTTACCTACCGTGCATAACCAAGAAAATCAAACATATACGATGAAGTTTAGTTTGCATACGTCAAAGTCTTGTTTTAATTTTTACAGGTGAATATTTGATTTGAGATCATATTTTTGTCAGGATTTTTTATTAACTAATATTTTGAATGAAATCCAAATTCATGCTAATTCAATCCAACTTACTTGGAAAATTCCAAATGTTGAAGTCCTCATCGCTTGGAGATGTATTTCTCAAAATAATATATATTGTATATCATCATTGTAAATATCGGACCTATTTGAAACACTTTCTTACAGATACATTTGCCTTTAGTTTTGTATTAATTGAATCTTCTCTAAAGTCCAATTAATTGGCAAAAAATTATATTTTGTTCATCAAAGAAGATGAGCATGCACGTGAAATTTATTAAGCCAAATTAATAGTTGTTGTTCTTTGAAAAACTTACCGATTATAATATCAAGCTTTGTGTAATCTTGTAGAGAGGTCACATCAGTTACTGATGTTCCTTGTCATGTACATCAACTTGCGAGTATATATCCCATGATGTGGCACCAAGCTATTGGTCAGCCAAGTATACAATATTTACATGTATACACATCATATACCATAAATTATTTGAGATTTACTTGATTCATGTGAATCGATCATCTACTTGCTTTCTACATATTTTACATATTTTTGAAATATTTGGCTTGTAGTTATAATAATTATTCATTTGAATTCGATTTCATTTAGAATCAGAATGAATGATTAGATTGTTCAAGGAACTTTGATTAGATGTGATCGATATTGATTGATTACATCTTACTTAAATGAAATATTGATTTACGACATTAATTGTTACAATCATCCTAGGATTGTATTTGGCTATAGATGGTGGATAGTGGTATCTCTTCATTTTGATTTTTCTTCTCCAGTGGTTGTGAGAGGTGATCGACCACTATTATATTGTTATATCATGTTGTATATGTCTTTCTCTCATGGCAGTTGATTACACATCCATTGGTTTTGTCCCCAAGTGATATCGGTTCGTATCCAAACACCTTTGAATTAGTCACAACATTTCATGAAACCACTACGCGTATCATCGATCAACTCGCATTCCTTCTTTCTCTTTGATTAACATAGTCATTATACAACTCTTGACTTTACATATACTATCGCGTGTGACTTGAAGCGTCCTCCATATCCACTATACGGTCTTGCATTGAGTGAGTCGATTGTACTCGTTAGTTGATATAGCACAATATAATGTATGTGTTTCTTGCATTAGCATTCTTCTATAACTATTTCACCTTTAAATTGGATAAATCTTCATGTCATGCCTTTAATATCAGTTTTAATAAAGGAACAATCATTCAAGTACATATTATGTCATATGTGGATTGCATGTTATAGTGCCTTGATATTTATGCTCATCATGTGCATAATCATGTATTCATTGGCTAAAAATCTCGGGTAAACTATACCAAAAACACAAAAAGAAAAGAAATACTTGAAACATGTTATTTCATGCATTAATACATTCTTAAATAGAACATAAGTTTATGTGTGGATACTTACTCAATAAGTTGTATGAACCACATTTAATATGTTTCGTATTTATTCATTTTATACTTTGAAGTACACCAAATACTACCTAAATAAATTATAAGAAAAATCCCGACATAAAAAAATGAATAATGAAGTAAAATCCCGTGTAATTTAATGCTACAAATTTCACCTAAGTATATTTTTAAATTATGATTAATTCTTAAGTCATTTTTTTATTATTTACTAGTCATTTTATTAATATAACCAGGCTTGATTTTGTATAAAATATCAAATAAATACCCAATATAAAAATGAAAAATAAGCAAGTAAATATTATATATAAGATTTTTATGCCTATAATCTTTCTTACACTTAATAAACATGAAAATTATAAAATTTTTGTAGTAGCAAAGTTTATTAAATTTTTATTCTCTACAACTTTCAAGTTCTATATTTTGGCCAATTCCTTCATCTTTTATCATGTAACCTATGTGGTTAGAATGAGTTTCTATATTTAGAATTTCCCCGCAGTTTATTTGAACCCATTGTGTACAACACATTCAAGAGAGTTCTACCTCTCTCTCCTTGATTGTTTGTTTCTCTTGATTCATATTTCATTACGTAGTTATTTCATCACTCTATAGATCTATAGAGTTTGAGAGATTGATTCTCTTATCTGATTCATGTTTTGAGCTTTGTTTCGCATTTCTCATCCGATTTAGCATCGGTCTTTGGAGAGGAGAAAATCATGAGGTGCATATTCTTTGCGTACAAGATGTCATTCATTTGTTGTTTCGCATAATTAATTCCATTTAGACTAATCATCTAGCTAGAATCAATGTCTATCTTGTTAATTGCCATAGAAATCGTTATACCAATAATTTGGGAATAAATAAATGGAATTTTCCAAAATGAGTGTTAAGATTGCTCTGAGCCCACTCTGGCCGCAAATCACAACTACAAAACACATAGAAGTTTTTTGATGTGGAAAACTCCAAAATAGCAAGGTGAAAAATCACATGTCCAACACGACCAAAAATCACTCCACTATAAATGGTGATAAGATCATTATGCACAAAAATGTTGTACAAGCTAAACCCCTTATTTTTGGTATATCAACCAATAAATATCACCAAACAAAGACAAAAGGTGGAGATGGAAAGGTTTCACCAAAATAGAGAATCGTATCTGATGTCTTACTCCAAAAGAAACCCCATCGTCGTCCCTTCTTAACGCATGTATGTGCAGGGGCGGAACTAGTATATATTATGGGGGACCACGACCCCTCCATGGTTATTATACTCACTTATACAATGTATTAAGTTTTTAATACCGTCCCTCCTAAATTGTATTATAATTAATGTTGTTAGGTTGTAGAATCATTAAATGGTCAAGTAGTAGAGTGGCTTGGTTATTATTTTGGAGATCAGGGTTCGAATCTTATCTCCATCAATTTTACTTCCTTTTTTATATGTTTTATCCAATCACTTTCAAAGTGTCAAAATAATTTGATATAAAATTGTATTCGGGTTTATTTATCTCTCCCATTATTTTTAGTACTCTTTGTAAATAAAATAAATTTTATTGTTTCCCTTTAACCATGAATTTTTTTATTTCGAAATTTCACTTGATAATTTAGCCTTTTTAGAATGGATTTAAAGAGGCTTAAATTATTATATTCATCTAATTGTAAAAATAGCCACTGAAAATACCAAGCTATTTGAAATTCTAACATTAATAATAGATTTAAATTCTACATTTATCAAGATTGAAAGAGGTTCATTTTAAAAATATTAATTCTATTTAAAAATATCGTTCGAAAATACATAGATTTTTTCATTTTTAAGCATACATAATATTTGTATACTCGGCCCCTCCTTGATGAAATTCCTGGTTCCGCCCCTGTGTATGTGCTCGAGCACAAGCATATTTCTGTCAACCAAGGACCAAGGGAGTAAAAGGAAAGGATTGAATATCTTCTTCACAAACATAATGACAATGGGAGTAAAGTTAGGGCACATAAAGCCTGCTGGCCTAACTATGTTTTCTCCAAGTATTATGCTGGGTTCTATCTTATTGAGAGCATAAAATAGATGGAGAAATTTACCCAAAGCCCATATAGAACTCTCCTACCTGCCAACCAGAATTGATATGAACAGTAGGTATGGCACCTGCCTGCTACAAGCTCCTTTAAATGGTGAAAGGGAAATGCAGCACCTGTTGGCTGCAGCGCACATGTTATTGTTCTGAACGTGGTAGCATGTTACATATTGCACTTGTTGCGAAAAATAGCAAATATGGGTTGATGTCATAGTGGCTCACCTGCTATAGAGCTAACAACATAGGATGGACTCAATAGTAGGTCACCTGATGAGTGACACCCATTACCAACATATCGATCACGTTGACTTCTTATCTAAGGCCTTGTTTGGCTGGAGAATAGGCTCTGAAATAAGGGGCCAATTCTCCTCCCGACACGGTTCCCAGTGGTACGACTATTCCCCATTATTCCATCTTATTTCACTCTTATTCCTATCTTTATCCTACCTTATCTACATTTATTTCACCTTATTCTCTTTATTCCTATCCTCCAGCCGAAACAAAGAATAGACCCTTATTCTCCTTATTCCCCATCCTTATTCCTGCTTATTCCCGAACCGAACGCACCCTAAGGGTGTATATTGCCCCCCCCAAGTTTCTAATAATTTTTAGAATTCAAGCATTGGTTCTTAATTGTTTTCTATTAATCAAATCATGCTTTTTGATGGATCAAGATGTTTTTAATTACCAAGTTCGGTGGAATAAACTACAAAGTATATTTGATCAATCGTTACCAATGACTTACCTTGATGGGTCAATGCTCGCAATGTGATCGATCGAGGATGACTAAGAATTAGTAGTTTCCATTTTTGAGGCTATAATATTTCGTTAAGTGATTTCCAACCTATTAGTATTATTTGTTATAGGACCCCAAAGTTTTTCATATGATAATGTAGTCATCAAACTAACAAATGTAATGATTCGAGTCCTAAATTATGTTCAAGTGACAATGTTGTCTCCTATTGGTCCCCCACCCTTAAATTCATGTAACACCATTTTGGACCAGCGAGGGACCATATTGATACTTTTAAGACAGTTTGGACTTGAATCACTAGATTTGTAAGTTTGAAGATCACATTGTTATGTGATGAAAAGTTTGGAGACCTCCATCTAAAATACTCTCCTTTTTAAAAAGGTACGCATACCACGTGAAATACTTAAAACACAATATACTGACCTCAACATGCATATACTCATGGGACTATTTCATCACACAAATTCAGACAATGAGTTTACATCCAATTGAGGATCCAATGAGAGGTATTTGAACGAATTTAGGTCGGAAAATTTTCAACTTTTATATTTAGGAACAAAAACAAAAGCATAAAAAGCTTATAAAATGTTATTTTGACTAGTTTTAAACCAAACCTCCATATGAGGTGACATGTACTTCACCATTGTATCATGTAATATATATTGTAAAATTGATATGGAATCAGATTTACTACGACTTGTTTAGGATATAAAACACTGAATTAGCACATACAATTGGTTCCTCATGATAGAACTACCTACTTTGATATCCGCCTAGTGAGGTTCGATTGATGGCGAAGAGGTTTTCACTCTTCATCGAGAAAACATTCATGCGACGCATCAAAATATTTTTACCAATATATTTGTTTTGAAAAACAATGTGTCATCACTGATTCATTATGTGATCACTTAGGTCACACACCATCACCGCATCTTCGTTTTAGATTATAGACTCAAAAGTTTAGAATCATGTAATCTTTTAAAAATAGTTGTTCGATTTTCTATTTGAATAGAAAACAATGGATGGAAGCTTGTAAAATATCCAACTTTCTATACTACATCCAAAGCAAGTGCATTTAGATAATTTCTCTTTTATTTTCCTTAAAGTTAGACTTTCAAATAAATTATTATTTTCAACGGTAATTTATATATTTTATTAAATCTAACTATTTAACTTTTTTAAATTCGTTAAATTACTAAGTGAAAATTTTAAAACAAAAACCTCCATGATTAAAAGGAAACAACAAAGTTTATTTTATTTATAAGGAGTTCTAGAAATAATGGGATAATAAATAAGCTTTATTCCTATTTAATATCAAATTATAAAGGAATTAAATTTTATTAATAAAGATAAACAATTGCTAAGGCGATTCAAACCCTACTCCACAATATGATAAACACACCACTTAGCCACGGTACCATTAAGTGGGTTTGTCACTTTGATTTTACACAGACATAACTAGGTTCACATTTAAGGAGAGGCCATATAAAAACTCTAATACATTATACAAGTGAAAGTTCTCGAACAGTATTCCTTCCAAATCAACCCCCAAGCCGATTCCATCCTTGATTTGATCTATTAGTTTGAGATCATAATCTAATGATTGTTTGATATGAGAACATTTGGCAAAAAGATTTTTATTTGAGGAAATTTTGGCAAAAAGATGATGGTGGTTTTCGCTACCGCAGAAAGAGCTTCAACCAAAAGCCTTTATGTAGACTCGGTCCTAATCTCCTGTGTGCAAGAATTCTATAAACTTGTTTATTTTAATTAGGGATGTCAACGGGTCGGGTTTGGGACGGGTATTACTATTCCCAAACCCGTAGCCATTTATAATATCACTACCCATACCCGCCCATTTATTAAACGGGTAATTTCTAGCGGGTACCCATATACCCGTCGGATACCCGTGTACCCAATGGGTACCCATATCTTGAACATGGTAAATCTTAAGTTGTTTATAAATGTATACAAGAATTTCACAAATAGACAAAATAGAGCGATATCGTGTAATATGGTGATTCATAAAAATGTGCAATATATAGAAAATATCAAAGTTTTATATATGTTAAGTGTTTAGCTCTTTTGTGCTGATAGTTTTTAATTATTAAAGATAGAAAAAGTTAGCTGAATATGAATAAATGGATGGAGAGGAGAAAATTGAGTTGGATATTTATACATGTAGGTCGATACATATTAGATATGAAATAGATTTGGGGCTAGTTTGATTAAAATGCAACACACATTTTTTATTCGGGTTTGGGGCGGGTTCGGGTTCGGGTACCCACAAGGCAATCCCAAACCCATACCCATACCCGCATGGGTAGTCAATTCAAATCTCAAACCCGTCCAAAAGTAAATGAGGCGGGTTTCGGGTCCTTAAATAGGGCAGGTTCGGGTCGGGTACCCAATGGGTAGACCCAGATTGACATCCCTAATTTTAATTGCATATTTTTATCGTGACTCGAGAGTAAAATCTAATATGTATCTCCATTTAAGCTTTTCTCTAAGTTCGATAATTTACGTTGTAGGTAGCTTACTTCTTGATGACTACCAATGGGGGTTCTAGCTTTTACTACCTTGAGCCAATTGTTCTTTGCAGAGGGTGTAGCACTATCATCTTTTTTTTCTAACACTAAGGGAGTTCTAAATTTTGTTTGAATTACAAAGTTATCAAACTGATGAGTCATACTATAAAAAATTTGGAAGCATGTGATCGAAAGAATATTTAGACAAGTTTTCAAAGTAAATGAAAACCAATTCGGGCGCATGTCAGATCGCTCAACTATTGAAGCTATCCACACGTTGAGGAGAAAAATAGAGATTTATAGAGTTAGAAAGAAGAACTTCCATATGATTTTTAATGATGTGTAGTGGGGTATTACATATTAGCGGCGTGTTGCATCGTCCAAATGCAATGAGAAGTTAGCAAGGGTTGCTACATCATTGTCTGGATGTAGTTCAAAATTTGCAAGGATTCTTGCATGAAGAATGTATTCGATTAATGAGCTAGTTCCTCTGTATTGTCATCCGGATGTAGTATAAAATTTGCAAGGGTTCTCGCATGATGGATGCATGCGAGTAAAGAAGTTAGTCCAAGGGAGGTCGCAAAAGAAGTTACGGATATGTAGTTCGCATATTGACACTTTGACTGGCAAATCGATGGAGATAGTAGACTCGATGAAAAGAATGAAGATCTAATACTATGTCTCCAAGAGACAAAATGGATTGGAGAGAAAGCAAGGGAGATTGAGAAAATCATGCTTTAAATTATGTTATTCAAGTAAAGAGAAGGGAAAATGGTATTGGAGTGGTTGTTCATAAGGATATGAAGGATAGTATGGTTGAGGTGTAAAGATTAATTTAGAGATAAGATTATTTTTCTAAAATTGATGCTCGAAGACAAAATTGTGAATATCGCCTCGGTTTATTCACCGCAAATTGATTTAGAGGAAAGGATTAAACACTATTTTTGAGAGGACTTTGATAATGTTATGAAAAGAATCCCACAAAGATAGATGATTTGCCTGGGTGGAGATCTTAATGGATACTTGGGAAAGGATGCTTCAGGGTATGCTAGTGTTCATGGAGGCCATGGCTTCGGGGATAAAAATGAAGAGGAAAAGTCATTGTGTATTTCGTAATGGCTTATGATTTTTTCATAGCAAACACTATCTTCAAGAAGGATGGGCATTTAATTACTTATATGAGCAGTCTGATTAGAAGACATACATCGCTTGTTAGTCATGGATGTGCAAGTAAAAGGGCTGGTAAAGAAAAGTAAGGTTCCCAAGATCACTAGAATTAGATGGTGTAATCTTCAATTGAAACAATCAAGCTTTAGGGAGAAGGCTTTAAAAGACTTATCTTGGGATTATAATGAAAGTGCAAATGAGATGTCGGAGGCGGTAGCATCTTATATCCGAAGGGCAGCTAAAGAGATGCTAGGCGAGTCAAAGAGAGGAGTTCCAGGATAAAAGGAGGCTTGATGGTGGATTTGATGGGTGCAAGAGAAGCTTAAAATTAAAAGAGCGTACTTTAAATCTATGTATAAGGATAGAACAGAGAAAACTGTCACAAACTACAAAATAGCAAAGAAAGAAGCAAAGAAGGCTGTAAATGAAGCTAAGTTAAAAGCTTGTGAGGTTTTGTATAAAAGCTTGACTCTAAGGAGGGGCAGAATTATATATTCAGATTGGCCAAAGCAAGATAAATAAAAACTAAAGATCTTTCTCAAGTGAGATACATTAAAGATGAAGAAGGACACATGCTTGTAACTCAGAAGGATATAGAGACTAGATGGAAGCAGTATTTCCATACGCTTTTCATCGAGGAAGAAAATAGGGAGATCACGTTAGAAGATCTAGCCATTAATGAAAGTTAGAATCGTGCAAGTTATAGACAAGTACAGAGGAAGGAAGTCGAGGATGCTTTGAAGGTTATGAAACTTGGAAAAGGTATATGACCTGATAGCATTCCTATAGAAGTATGGAGAGTTCTAGGTGAACTTGGCTTGACTTCATTGCCAAATTTATTCAATGTTATTTGACAAAGCAAGAAAATGCCTGGAGAATGAAGGAGAAGCATCATGGTGCCTCTTTATAAGAATAAAGGAGACATTCAAAATTATTTGAATTATAGAGGTATCAAACTGATGAGTCATACTATGAAAATTTGGGAACGTGTAATCGAAAGAAGATTGAGGCAAGTTTACAAAGTAAAAGAAAATCAATTCGGATTCATACCAAGTCACTCAACTATTGAAGCCATCCATATGTTAAGGAGACAATGAGATTTATAGATCTAAAAGAAAGAGCCTCCATGTATTTTTTATTGATTTGGAGAATACTTATGATTCTGTCCAACATGAGATAGTGTGGAGAGTTTTGGATAAGAGACAAGTACATGTCCTATACATTAACATTATAAAGGATATGGGGCTTCATCTTGTGTAAAGATCCAGTCTAGGAAGACTGACTATTTTAATATCAGCATTGGTCTGCATCAAGGTTCTACTTTGAGTTCATTCCTCTTTACGTTGATTATTGACGAGTTGACTAGTCACATTCAGAATGAGATACCTTGGTGAATGTTATTCACCGATGATATCGTGTTGATTGATGAGATTAAGAGATTGTGTAAATGAGAAGCTTGAGATCTGTAGGCATGCATTAGAGACTAAAGAATTTCGTATAAGTGGGGCTAAGACTGAATATATGAAGTGTACATTGGATGAAAGCAATAGGGAAGGAATCAAGGTAAAGATTGGATATGATAACATTCAGAAGAAAGATTCCTTTAGATACTTGGGATCTATTTTACAACATGATGGGGAAATCAATGGATATGTTACTCATTGAATAAATGCAGAGGAGTATCTTCTATTCTATGTGATAAGAAAATCCCTTTGAAAATCAAAGTAAAGTTTTACAAAGTAGCCATGAGACCTGCTATGATCTATGGATCAAAATATTGGCATGTGATTTATAGACATATGCAGAGAATGATAATAGCAGAACTGAAGATGCTTAGGTGGATGTATGGTCATACACGTAAAGATTGGATTAAGAATGATGTGATCAGAAGGAAAACTGGTATAGCTCTGATAGAGGATACGATGAGAGAAAACCGCTTAACATGGTTTGATAGTTTGTAAATGAGGTCGGTTGATGCACCAGTTAGGATATGCGAGTTTTGGGATGTTGTACCGGTTAATAGAGGGTGAGGAACGCTCAAGAAGTGTTGGAATGTGACTATCCGAAAGGATCTTAGTTTTTTAGATCTAAGACTGAGAATGACCTAACATAGATGTGAATGGTGGTAAAGAATACATGTAGTCGGCACTTCTTAATGTGGGAAAAGGCTTTGTTGTTATGAGAGATATAGTGGAGAATTTTAGAAAAGAGACTACATGTTCTTTTCATTAACCTTTTAATGGATATGTATGATGGGGCTTCATCTTGTGTGAGTATCCAAATAGCATCAGTCCGTATAAAAGTCAGCTTTGAGTTCATTCCTTTTTACTTTGATTATGGACGATTTAACTAATTACATTCAGGATGGGATACCTTGATGTGTGTTATTTTTGATGATATTGTGTTGATTGATGAGACATGAGATGGAGTAAATGAGAAATTGGATGTTTGGAGAAATGCCTTATAGACTAAAGGATTTCAAATAACTGGGGATAAGACTGAATATATAGATTGTATATTTGATGGAAACAATTGTGAAGGACTCGAGATGAAGGTTGGAGATGAAAACACTTAGAAGAAAGATTATTTTAGATACTTGGGATCTATTTTGCAAAAGGATAGGGAAATTGATGGAAATGTTGCTCATAAAAGTAATGCAGGTTGGATAACGTGGAGAGGAGCATCTAATGTTCTTTGTGATAAGAAAATCCCTTTGAACATCAGGGGAAAGTATTACAAAGCAGTCGTGAGACCTGCTATTTTATGGATCAGAATGTTGGCTTGTGAATCATAGACATGCACAAACAATGACAGTAGCAGAAATGAAAATGTTAAGATGGATGTGTGATCATAAATGAAAAGATCGTATTCAGAATAATGAGATAATAATGAAAGTTGGTGTAGCTCAGATAGAGGATAAGATGAGAGAAAATCGCTTAAGATGGTTTGATCATTTGCATAGGGAGGTCGGTTAATGCATTAGTTAGAAGATGCGATGTTCGGGATGTTGAACCAGTTAAGAGAGGGAAAGGAAGTCCTAAAGTGTTGGAATTAGATTATCCGAAGGGATTTTAGTTATTTAGATTTGAGCCCGAGAATGACCCAACATAGATATGGTTGGAGGCAAAAAATCCATGTAACCGAACCTACTTAATTGTGGGAAAAGGCTTTGTTGTTGTTGTATGGGAGTTCCAAATTGTAGGAAACTTCATCTTAAGGGTATCCTCACCATTGATATGATCTTCCCATAGAGAGTAGTGTTCCGCAATGTTTACATTCTTCGAGCAAATTTCCCTAAGGTCTCTGGAGCCATTTTTAACCTAGCGCCAGAAAACTGAGTCACTTGGTTTATTTTGGATATATATTGGTCAATCCTATGAAGTTAGTTGCTCTACAATGGCTGAGGCTAAGAAATTCTGGTACTCCTAAATTTTAATACAAGATTTTGTGAGCATGGAGTTATTAGAGGCTCCAAGATTAGTGATCCCCCATCAATTGTTTAATTTGGGACGACAACTTGATTCCCATCATGTTTCATGTTTTATCTTGTCTTTGGTATTTCCATACCAAACATTGTATCTTCTAATTTTATCCATGTATTTAACGGCTCTTACATGGAGGTTAAGAGATGTGTTACCTAGTTTATGAAAAAATAGTTTAGGAGTGCAATTCTTATGGCAGGGAAATGATTTTAGCCTTCCAGCATTTGAGTTTCGAGATGAATTTATCAATGATGGTTTGCTATAGGGGTGCACATGGATCGGATAAAATCCGTAATCCGATCCAATCCGTTGTCATTGGATTGGATCGGTTTGGATTTATAAGTTTAATGGATCGGATCGGATTGAAATTCTACAAATCCGTTCATTTATGGATTGGATCGGACTATTGTCAAAATCCAATCCGATCCAATCCGTTAATCCGTTAATAAATAATAATATATACTATATTTATTCTTAATAAAGCATATTATATAGTACATTTTATTTGAAAGCTACGTGTAAATATCCAAGCCAGTCTCTTTATAACTTAAACCTATTCCAATTCAAGTTTACCACACACAACTTGATGGAAAACCCCTTATCTCATCCTACTAGTCGGTTTAGAAAAAAAATAATACCTACCCGCAATGTCCTTCATGCCCTTTAAATTTTTCAAATGAAACGGACTTCTAAAAATAATAATACATAAGCCTAAACCCACTTAAGACCCATTACAAACAAAACACTCACATGCGCCACACACATCTCCACCCTCAGGTGCACACATATCTCCGACGGATGTCGTCCTTGTCCCAGCTGTGCGCATACACAATCTTCTTTGCGCATGCGCAGTTAGCTTGTTGTAGTTCATATTTGATATATACAAACTTGTAATTTTATTCAAAGTCAATATGATTCTTCTATGATTTCTACGGATCACAAGTATGTTATTTTTATTTAGTTATACAATGATCGGTTGTAATAAATTCATAACAAGCATATATGTTTTTGCTTTTCAAAAAATTAAGTCAAATTGCTTTCTAAAAAATAAGTATTCTTTTCTTTACATTTATCCATAATCTCAATTTTAGAACCATGATTCAAACGTCGAGTTCGACTATGCTACAAACTTATTCATATATTAGGTGAGCATTAAAAATCCGAACCAATCCGATCCAATCCGTAATCCGGTGGATTGGATTGGATTGGATTGGATTTGCATGTTTAATGGATTTGATTGGACTAGAAAAATAAAAAATCCGTTATGTGTGGATTGGACACGGATTAAGCCAAAATCCGATCTAATCCGATCCATGTGCAGCCCTAGTTTGCTAGTGTCCTTGTTTGAGAGTTGATGGGGAAAGTGCTATACCTAAGGTTATATGGACTTTCTTCATGACACATTAAAATGATACAAGTGAAGTTGATTTTCGATTGTAATAGGTTTAAGGTAAATAAAGAAGATTTTTTATTATTCACTTCTAATCTTGAGATCAGGGCAAAGTTTTTTTAAGTTAGCATTAGGCATCTAATTGTGCTTTCCTCATCTCTCATAAGGGAATCCCTTAATTTGCACATTTTAGCTAAAACTTTTCGCAAGCAATCAAGTATACTAATTGTATTTATGAAAACCAGAGGGGATAGAGGGCATCCTTAATGAACGCCTCTAGAGGGCGTAAGACGAACGTCTCATGAGACTTATTATGAGACCACTGGAGTTCGTAAAAAGCTCCCTAGGAGTAACCTTGCACATTGTTGATCATCAAGAACATCAACTAAGAAATGATTCATCGGGATGATGAAGGTTGCTGGAATGAGGTTTGGGAGAAACATACAAAGTTTTTAGATGTCTTGAATTTCGATGATGATGTTTCCTTTTAACAATACAAGAACAATGACCTTTCTTGATGGGTGTAAATTATTTAATATGGTAAGTACTACAAGTTCTTTAATATGGTAGGTAGGAAAAGATGTATGTGGGTGAAATATTAATATCAATACAAATATAAGGAGGGTTAAATATATAATACCAGACTTAACACAGTGGAGCAACTTGTTGAAGCGTGTAAAATACAGTGACTTTAAGAATAGTTTCGTACCCCAGCGGAGATTCCGATGGTGCAATCAGTATTGGTACGACTACTCTCCAAGATACAACGATGAGATCTTAATGAGTGGATATGTAGCAATATCGAGATCTATTGAGCAACAATTCATCGTTCCTTCAAGTTGAATCACTCGAAAAGAATTTAGAAAATAGAATTATTGTGGTGTATTGTTTTGTGTCTAAAACAAGCTCTATTGACTCATTTATATACAAGAATATCAAAAGGATGTTACATCCCATAAACATATTCGATAACATTAACGTCATGATATTAGTGCATCATTAAGCACAGTAAAAACCATGAATGAAATGATGCTTCAAGAGGTATGTTATGTATATAACGTTACAAGAATAAAGAGACACATAAAATATTGACATTTACTACAATATGTAATTAAAGGTTGAAACTTAATGCAATAATATTAAGGCCTCAATAAGTACACGTTACATGCATCTAGACATTACAAAATAAAGAAAAAAGTCATTTGAAAAGAAACACCAAAATGATACTGTAATACCAAATATTAAAATCTCTTCATTTGCAAATAAGTCTCATGCACCACCCATGCAAATATATGAGTCACATTTCTCATAACGTGCACAATAACTTCAAATTCAAGTGATTTAATGTTCATTAACAATTATACGTGAAGCTCTTAAATTCAATTAAATTCATGGTGAAAATATTAAGAAACAAAATAAATATTTAAAATATAATAAAATATCAATAATTTCTTGTTAAGCGTAATTAAAAAATATTTTTTATATACCATAGAAAAGATCCACTGCTCCCAAAGGAGCTTTGATGTTTTGTCATTTTTTGTGAAAATAAAAAACTTCTTAAACATTACTAGAAGATCCTTGTAAAGAAAAAGTGGCTTTTGCTATTTTGCAATTTTTTTAGAACTTTTCCTTTTGTAATCAAAGAATGATGAACATTGAAGCCACCTTCTGAAAAGAAAAAAAATATTCTTGCAACCATAAGGTAAAAAGGTGCCCAACTGGGCATGGCAATCTTTTAAAACGGTCAAATACACAATCATCCATATTCATATCAACTCATTCTATTTAAAGTATCGTGTGATAAGGTATTGACAGAGGTCTTCTTCACACCTCCATCACCATCATCTTTGTATCTCCTTTTTTAATTATACTATGATGTTACCCGCACTTCGCGACGGAAGAAAAATACCTCGTATAATTTGAAAAAACAATAAGTTTTACTACTTGTAAATGTCAGCAAGTTGAAAGCAAATGGATTTAAACACATCAAGCATGTAAACGGCCTAATTACTTTCAACCGAACAAAACTCTGTGAATGAAAAAATCCAGTAAATTGGAGCATCTTAAATAAAAAAGATCAATATTGCATATTATCTGGTCAAAGGAAAGTCCACACAAATTATTGACCTGCAAAATAGAAATTTTTCTACATCAACAACCATTTACATATTGGGATGAAGAAATAATCCTTATAAATTTTATAAAAAAAGACTAAATAAAATATTTAAATGTCAACCACTTAAATTGCATTTATTCAAATAGTATTTAAAACCCACAACAAATTACCAACAACAATTTACACAATCAATAAATTAATTAAGAAATCATTCAATATTTACAAAAAAGACCCATTTTATATCAACAACAATAACTTACACAGCGAGGTGAGTATATAAATCCGATAAATTTCCTACAAAGCAAAGAAACACATAAATACTCGTACTTTTAATTTGCAAACCTATAAGATAAATGCCAAATGTTGTCTGCTTAAGTGCATTAATACATAAGGCATTCAATATCCAAACAAATTACATGTTCTGAAAATAATTCTAAATAAACACACGAACATTCAAGAACATAAATAAAATCGCAAACCATTCAAAACATAAAACAAAGCAACATAAATAGTCAATTTATGAATAAAGCAAATCATCAATAAGCATATAATTTATTTCTCAAGGACCTATGTACATAGGATAATTGAGTGAACAATTATGTTATTAAAGGAAAGAAAAATTAGAAACAGCAAATAGGACAATGGAAATATGTATTCAGTGATAACTTTCTATTATTTCTATAAGTTCAAAAACACAACAAAGTTTTCAATGGTCTAATTAGATGACTGAACTCGTTTTGTTGAATGGAAGAGAAAAAATAAATAACAAATGGACAATTTTAGTTAATAATATTGCAAATGGGAGAAATATAAAGTCAAACAATTAAAGAGTTGTATAAAAACATGAGAAATTTAAATCCTAGCATATTAGAAGATACATTTTAAGAAAAAAACAAAACAATATATAATTCAAAAAATAGTCTCATATAGTTGCCACACTTGATTCTAGTGAAAAACTAAAAATCGTCATATCATCCATGGAATAAAAATAACCAGTTACAAAACGAAAAGTAAGGGAAAAGTTAAAAACTAACAATCATAACTATCATCCCCATCAAATACTTCTGTAAATCCCCACCTATCCACAAAGAGCATAACAAATTTTGCTGAACACCTCAACAAACACACAAACACAATAGAAAATCAAATGAATAGCATAAAATCAACTAACAACCACTAAGATTTAAAAAAATTAAAGATATCATGAAACATAATGTAGGCTTAGACAATTACCACAGTTGATTGAAATAAAAATCTCAATAATTAACGTCGTCGACATAAAAACAATTGATATTATGGTCTACACACTCCATCTAAAAAAATATGTGGAATAACCTTTTAAAATATTCTAATACAAATATAACTTTATTTAAAAACTCTTAAATAACATGACCATCCATAATATTAAATGCAATCGAGTATAAGAAAATAAGCTCAATAACCGTTACTCAAACCATGTATGCTACTATCTGCTCTAGCAACAAATTATCAGTTTAACCAAGTAATTAAAGAAAATAAATAGATATTTCTCTTCGGCTTAGGATGAATGATCGTATGAATTGAGGATTCCTCAAATAATGCCAACACTGAGAAAAGCATTGACCCATAAAGTAAGGAATATATGCATGATATAAAATACAACAACAAATAAATAAATATTTGGGCATAAACCAAACAAAATATTAAACATTAATTTTCGTTTTCCCTTGCAAAATTAAATCTGGCACACGATATCAGTTTTTACAACAATTAACCATAAGGATTAAATTCAAAGGAAACTATTACCATACCCTTAGGGTAATTTATAAATAGCCAATCTACCTAATTCTCTACTAATCATTATTATCTATATACCTATATTAAAGTTGAGATTCCCAAAAAAACCTTCATGAAAATATAAAAGATACTCAACAATCCCTAATTAATTTTCTTAATATATATTACAGAAAATATGTTCAAATATCATAATACTTTATTATTACTATTGACCAAACAGAAGCACAAATTTCTTCCTTCATAAAAAAATTATTGAACAAAATAAGAATAAAAATAATAGTAATTATATAACAACCAATATAACAGATAGATCAGAAAAAAATTAGATCCAACATTTACGGATAGTCTAACCATCACTCTTATCCGATCAAAAGTATGAGGAAAAAATAGATGTACAAATAAATAACTAATGTTTCAACTTCCTAAAAAAATATCCATAGAACTACAACTATTCAGAGGACAATTAATCATTTACCTTCATGAATCATAACATGCACGGAATAATAAATAAGAAGACACCAAAAGAGGTTGTTCTCTAAGACAAAGTTGAAACATAGGCTGCTGGAAGCACGGAGAAATAACATAAGAAGCAATATGGAGCATCTTACCAAACTGATAGAGTGTAAGAAGAAGCTTGCCATTAACAAAACCCTATAGAGAAAATTTACAAACAACAAAGAAATAGGAATATATATATCATATAAAAAATAAGGCCTAACGTTTATGGATAGTGTAATTATTACTCTTATCTACTCAAAAGTATGAGGGGAAAAATAGATGCAACAATTAAACAACTAATGTTTCAACTTTGAAAAAATACCCACAAAACTACAACTATTCGTAAGACAATTAGTCCTTTACCTATAGGAATCATAGCATGTATGGAATAACAAATAAGAAAATACACCAAAAAAAGGTTGTTCTCAGAGACACAACTGAAACGTAGGCTGCTGGAAGCACAAAAATAATAATATAAGAATGAATATCGAGCATCTTACCCAACCGATGAGTGTAAGAAGAAGTTTCCTATGAGACAAAGCTGAAACACATGTTGCTGCAGCACAAGAATAATATAAGAAGCAATATCGAACGTCTTTCTAACCAATGAGCGTCAGAAGAAGCTTGCCGTTAACAAAACCCTATAAAAAATTACTAACATAAAAGATATAGGAAAAAATTAATACATAAACTTATCAATTTACCCACCAAGTCCCCTCTGAAGATCCTTCACATCCATAAGTATAATAAGAAAAAGAAGCTAGAAACTCAAGTGTATAAACAAAAGGAAAATTGAAATCAGCAGCAAGAAACAAATACCCAACAATCCCACAAAATTTGCTATTGTCTGCATTTTTAAGATGTAAAAAACGATGACATTTGAAAAAGATGGCAGCATCAAGATTAAAACATACCGACTGTTCAAATGAAGAACACATATGTGAACGTTGCAAGCAACACTCCATCAATCTGAGATCAGGATCTCCAGAAACTTGAACAAATGAAATCAAGAAGGGAGATCGAGTAATGTACTCACATCCATAGTTACAATAAGAGAAGCGAGAAACTTGAGTATATAAACAAAAGGGAAATTAAAATCAACAGCAAGCACCAAACACCCAACAATCCTACATAACTCGTTATCGTTTGTCATTTCCAAGATGTGAAGAACGACGACATTTGAGAAAGACAGCAGCATCATGATTGAAACATACCACCTGACCAGATGAAGAACCAACAGGTGACCATCGCAAGCAATTTTCCACCAATCTGAGATCAAGATCTCCAGAATCTCAAATAAAGAAAACCAAGATGGAACATCGAGTAACGCACCCAAATGGAGGAGCCACGTATGGTTTTCTCGTCGAAGGAAATCCTAAACAACAACACTTGGCAACCAAACCGACGACTTCTCACACATGTCAAATATGCCTTCATAGACCTCGCAAGTGTTCATGTCCCCCTTGTCAGGATTTGGTCGATTACACTCGTTGAGAAAGACAACTCCATATGCAACTACATATTTTCATAAAGCAAGCATACTTTTGCCATCTAAATTAATCCAAAAAGTTTTGTGAATTTTTTTATCGATCGTAATGCAATGCAGCATGAAAAGTTGCATAGGAGAATCCATGGAAGTGTAAGCCTCAAGTTGAGAAGCTATGGATTAAATGTGGCATATTAACAATTCGGAAAGAGAGGAGATAAGATATTTGCATAGTGAAAGCAATTGTAAATTACTCAAAAATTAGATATAAATGAACTTAATGTAAATGACAATTTGACCAGACATTATATAAAAGACGAAACTTGATATAATAACCATTAAAAACTACAAACATTAAGTGCCCCTGTAAGAATAAACATCAAAACCCAATATAACAACAAAGATAAATTCAGAACCACCTTGGATCGAAGCGATTGTAGAAACATAGAAGCCACAAAAGAAAATAAATCAAAATCATCAAAAAATCAACATACAGCCAAAAAATATAAACACCATACTTCAATGTCCATCCACCACCTTCTGAATCTTTCTAATTGTAAAAACATAGAATCATAAAAGAAAATAGATGAAAATCACAAAAAATAGCATATAACCATAAAATAGAAACACGTCCATCTGCTAACTTCTGAATCATGGCATACTGATGCTCCTCTCGGGAATATTTGAGGTCCACTTGTAGATCAGAAGAAACTACCTGTACGAAATCATCACTCAACACCAAGATGGAGAGCATGAATGATAAAATCACTAAGAGGATCAATATATTGAACACGAAGATCGAAGTCTCTAAACCGGAGCTTGAGGCATAAAACGTATAAGTAGGTAGTTGAGATAGAGTGCTTACTCGAGGACCACAGAGAGGAGGAGGCAGATGTTAGTCAGATGCACTTGATATCGTATTCTCCACTGTGATCCTGGAAGCTCCGTGGTCCTATGCGAGGCTTTTTTGAGGAGGAGGCGATGATTGAATAGCATTCCGTGCCCAAGAGTGTCACAGTGGGGATTCTGACAGATCCACCACGGCGTGCAACGGAGGACACCATTGGTGAGAGTAGATGGGTGCGACAGAGAGGGGATGCATTGCACGGCTATAAAACTTTAACATTGATAACATCATAGCAGGCAACCAACACTAAAATTAAACACGTGTGAGGTAAGGGGGGCACAACGAAGGCCACCATGAGATCCTTCATCCTCCTCGTCAGCAGGGGGTGGAGGAGGTCCTCAAGAGCCACGACCACTGTCTCCATTGCGATCGACCTTCGTGAGGAGCTCTACGGCGCCGATAGGGTCGAGGGGCAGAGGGCGGCGCCAAGGTCGAAAGTGGAGATCTTGCTGTCAAGGTGGAGACAATGAAGGAGGGAGTTGGTGGCAGGAGGCACGAAGCGATATTTGTTGGAAGAGGAGTTGCAGAAGGAGAGGTACTGCTATTGTTGTTGTTTGTGGCTCTTCTTCAGGTCTTGTTGTTGATAGCGTCACAATCCGAGGGAAGGGAAGAAAAGATGGGGTAAAGGTCGGTCATATATTAAACACATCACCAAGAGGATGACACATGGATTCTTTCAACACACGGGGAGGGAACGAAGCACGCATTGACCAGATATATCATCAGCGGGGAAAATGGGTGACCACGTGGGGAGAAAATGGGAAAAGGGAGGGCGGTGATGTCAGAAGACGGGAGAAAGTAGGGAGAATATCTGGGTTTTGGCCTCCAGAGCCGGGAGACTGTCCACGTGGCAACAGGGTAAAAAACCCAGCTTTATATAAGGTACATAGATACTCTGTTTTTTTTATTAAAAAAATAAAACTTTATTAAGGAATCCGGCTATATTTTTCCCCTTACAGAGGAGTCTTCCTCCTCGAAGATCTTAATAGACCTCTCCAAATACCATCCCTTCTCCACAAACCTCCCATTTCGAGCTGCGGATCTCGAAATCAAATGCTGCCTCTCGCTTTCACTCGTCCCAGAAGTTGCAATGCTGCCAACATTCTTCCCTTCTCCACAAAGGTAAAATTTGACATGCATGAGTTTCCTTTTTTCCTCGAAGCAAAGTTCTCGCGTCGCGCCGAAGCTCCTGAAGTATGCCGACATCGTCTTCTTCTATGAAAAGTTGGGAGTCGAACTTGCGAGCTTGGAGAAGGAAGGCACACTGTTCGACCATCAGATTATAATATACGTCTTTCGGTGCTTAGAGACGACAGTATTATGACCGTCTTCGATGACGATATCCGGTGGCAAACAGTGCAGGGGAGAGGGAGGAGCAAGGAAGGAGAAGAAGCTAGAGGTGAAGATCATGAGGGTGCTGGTTCGGTGGTTCCTGCCATCGTTACCTTATCCAATCCCTGCCTCGTATCCCCTCCAGGTATCTATCACGATATGCCTGCCAATTTTGCAGATTTTCCCTCCTAATTTTTACATATATATGCACACACTCTTCAATTATCCCCCCAAGTTTATAAGGTTATTGTACTAATTAAGACCATGATTGTTGTTTATTTAGTTTTATAGACGTGATCTGCAAAATCCAATTAAGTTAAAATGCTCGATCCAATTGTACTTCAGCATTATTTGGTTACCGTATTTGTTTGTTTAATACATTACGATCTTGAAATTGAAATTTTCGTTTTAATTAAAAATAGCCCAAAACCCTGATAACATGAAACCATTCAGATTAGTTTTGGATAAATTTTAAAAAGGTACTCGAAGTTTAGGGCAAATATAAAAAAGACCTGATAAAAGTAACACTTTCTCAATGAAAATCGATCCTTTTATATTTTTTGGAAAATGGTAAAAGCAACCTTGGTTACTAATTAATAAAACATTGTCTATGGAAAACCTTAATTACTTATTTGGTATTCATAATTTTATCATTTCATGAAATATAGAACGTCGTGGGGTAGGTTTTACAATGTGGAAATAGAAGTCCAAAAATGTTTTATTTGTCCTAACCAAGTCCCTTTTTTATATTTACCCCCAAAATTTGATAACTTCCTTTTTACAGAGCTTATTGATTTGATGATTGCGATGTGTTCTAAGGTCCACAAATTGGAGGGAGTAGATTGTATCTTGTAATACAACAGGTGTTGTAACCGAGGGGACCGTTTGATGGGGATCGGACGACCCTCATAGGGGGACGGGGATGGTCCTCATATGAGGGTCGTTCGATCCCCATCGGACGGTACCCTCGGTTACATCACTTACAGTATTACAACAGTCCATCCATGCACCAAATTGGATCATATGTTGTTACAGTGTGTGTTGTAACGCAGGGGTCCATTGGATGAGAATGTGTGCCGGGCCATCCCCGACCCCCTATGAGGGTCGTCCGATTCTCATCTGACGGACCCCTTTGTTATTACCAGCTTTGACATTTAGTTAACCGGTGGCAGGAAGAAGTTTTCTCAACTTGTCGCGTATTCTTAAAACTGGAGGTTTTTAGTAGAGCGGCTTGTTAACCAAACAACCTCCTCACTTGAATCTTCGATGTGCAGTTGCGATACTCACGACAGTTTTTCCGTACAGTTCTTTTTCCATCTTTTATATGGCGATGACAAAATCTACATGAATTTAACTTATATCTGCAATGCAATAGCAACCAGATTTCTAATGGTTATTATTTTGTTAATTTTCTTTGCACATCAAGATAGTGCAGCCCAGGGGCGGACCTACATATTAGCCAGGTGGGGCACGTGCCCCCCTGAAAATTGGAGAATTTAAATTATCCCCATCCAATGCAATATATAGCTATTAAAAAAACAAAATATTGATGAAAAACACCTCACGGTATGTCCTTATGTGCCCCTCCTCCTCCCATGCCCATTTTCCCTCTCGTGCCATTCATCTTCACGTGCCCTTCTCCCTCCCCATTCCCACGGGGCAAACCCTCCGGTGCCGGCATACCCCTCTCCATCCTGCACAACACATTCTGTGGCGGTGGCTCTAGTGCCCCTATCGCGTGGCTCTGGTGATCCGCTCATGTGCCCTTCTCTCACCCTGACGTCTCCATGCATCTGATTTTTATTTAGTGTCTCCGTGCCCTGTGTACAACATTGCACCTGATTCCAAGTTCCCAATAATTAATGCTCACACAAAAGGCGTAGTGTGCCCCTGCCTCCTCGTGAAACCATCACTTGTCTTCCTCATGACCGCATTGACCCCCCCCCCCCCCAATCGTGTCTTGCCTTCGTCTTTTCGTGCTCCAACTATAGATAACAATATTATAAAACTTTTATGTTTGATAATTTATTGATTCTATATTTTAATAAATTAAATTATTGATGAAATTGAAATATTAAACATATCTTTGAATTTTGTTACAATGGCATAACTAATATGGTATAGCTTTAAAACTTTTGGATATGTATATGTATGGTAAAGTTACCATTTTTATTAGAAAGATAATATCCGTAAAGTAGTAAAGTTATACAATAATGAAGTTTCAAAACGATCACTTTCAAAATAATTCTTAGAGTTTTTTTAATGCCATAATACTATATATGGGTGTTAAATGTGATTACTATACTATCAATAAATAAAGAATCATAAAATCAATCTATATGACACTATGCGTTTGTCTCTTCTCCAATAAACATTTTCAAGAGTATGGAACTTGATTTCTAACGTTTCCATCCATTACAAATGTGAGAGGGTCCTCTATTTCAATCTAGAAATTAATATTGTACAATTTTATTGGATGGTTTGAATAATTAATAGAATGTGTACACTATTTCATATTGTAGGTAAGAATGGACAAATTTCTTGCAAAAAATCTGACTCCATCATCTCAATTGCCAGCAGTTGTTCACATATATTGAAAGAGATACATTTAATTCTATTGTCGGTGATCATATTATTAGTTGTCATCAAAATATGAAAATTAGATGAAAATTAGATGCAAACAACTTCAAATATATGTATGGATTTCTCTCTATTCACCTTATATGTAAAAGTAACATCTCTTTATTACCATTATGTATATGAATTTTATAATGATTTTCTAACATTTATTCTTATTTATTATTTTTTTCTTATCGATGTGTCCTACCTACTCTATAATCCTTGGTCCGCCACTGGTGCAGCCTCCATAGGCCAACCTGTAGAAATCCTGAAAGGAGCAGCACTGTTTGAGAGATCCTGCATTGGCTGCCATGACAAGGGAGGAAACCTACTGCAACCTGTGAGTTTTTTTTACTTCAATTTCTCGCATGATTAGCTCAAGTGTTCTTCATCTCTACTAGAAAAGAAGTCCAGACTAGATCCGTCGACTATAATCAGGGCGCAACTCTGTTCGCAAGAGATCTCGAGAAGAACAAGGTGGCTACGGAGGAGGAGCTCTATAACATCACATATTATGGGAAGGGCAGGATGCCTGTAAGTCCAGCTGAAGTACATCTGATCTGCCTGATATTGTTTTCGCCTAATGTTGTTCAATGTGTTTTTTTCCCATTAGTGGTGATAGTTCAGTTTCCTGCAGGGATTTGGAGAGAAGTGTACACCTCGCGGACAATGTACCTTTGGGCCGCGGTTAAAAGACGAGGAGATCAAGCTTCTTGCAAGCTTTGTGAAGCTACAAGCCGATAAAGGGTGGCCTAGCATTGAGAGTCATGGCGATTGAATTAAACTACGAGGAACGAATACAACTCTAATCGAAGTCACTTGTTGATTTTCTTATTGAGTAAAGGGTAATGGGTGAGGTTTGAATTCTGATTTTTTGAGTAAAAGATGCAATACTCATCTACCATATCATTTAAATGGGTTCGAGACAGTCGTTGTACGCGAAGGGACGAAGCCAAGATTTTCATTGGGGAGGCAAGGGATCAAAATGGAACAGAAAGAAATGTCATTTATAAAGAAACTTATATTTATGTCTTTTCTAAAAATATCAACTTATTTGCTTGAATAATAACATTATTGATTTGTTTCTAAAATCAATTTTTCCATACCAATATCTTTTAACACAAACATCTAAATTCCATTTAGCACACTCTTTACAATTTTGCATGATTTATAAAATACAAGAAGTCAATTGTGTTATGATATTTTCATGACAAAATTCTAGTGTATGATGGTAATATTAAAATAAGAAAGGATGATTTTTAAAAGTACTAGAGTACAAATCCCGCGCTTCGCTGCGGATGTACAATCTGGTTGTTAGAAGACTCGTGTAATTAAAAATAAGTTCACATTCTATAACAGCACGGTTAAACATATGGAAACAACTTAGGTATATATATATATTACATGTTTTAGAAAATATACAAAATTCATCAAAAGATAATATAAAGTAATAACAAATATGTACAAATTACATTGTGATACAAAAATCTAAAGTTTATATTACATGATAATTTAAATGATATCATTTAAACTATTTCTAATCTAAAACATCAATTTAACCGAGCGATCAAGATCTTTCACTTTCTTTTGTAACGTATAAAAGAAGCACTTTTCATAAAAAATAAATATGGCACGATCTTTCATTAAATTCGGAAAATTAGATAATTAATATAGGCTATCTTATCTTTATGTTTAATTTTGAGGTTGCAGTACATTCAGGTGCAAATTTTCATTTCTTGTTTTCCTCTTTGAATCCATGCTTCTTCCTACTGTTATGCTACATTTCAAAAAAAATCACATAGTAATAAGAATAGGTCAACTTTCTGTAAATAATGATTAACTTATAGAATGGTACACTATTTTATATGTGAACTTCAACTAATATGTTGTTGCTTTGTTACGGATTGAATGTTTTTCATATTCTTAGATATATTGTTCATCACATTATTGTGAGGAACATGTAATGTCGGTAGAAGAAGTTGGAAGAACATCTTCGTTTTTTACAAGATAAAAAAAGAATATTACATAATATTTATTGAGCGATAGTGTGATAAACATGGATGCAGTATGCAATAATAACTCTAGACTGTTTAAAACATTCGGTAATAGGAATCATAGGAAAATTATTATTGTAATTGGGAACATGAACAAATTGACATATTATTCCTAAATGTAATTTTTAGGTTTGATTATATTTAGTATATTTTGGAATTAAATACCTAATTTTTTAGTATTTCTTTTTCTTAGTATTTATGTATTAAGATATTTAGTCCAATATGGTAAGGAGGTGAAAGCTTAATCTGAATTTCCTCTCTTAAGATATTTATTATGATATGGTAAGGAGGTGAAAAGCTTAATTTCACTTATCTCTCTGTTCATTTAAAATTAACCTAATGGAAGAAGCCTATATTGTTAAAATCATAAAATAAAAAGTGTCAGTTTCTTTAATGAGTTTTCTAATATTAACATACAATTTAAAAATTAAAAAATATGCTAATTCGAATGTAGGTCTTTACTTCTTATATTTTTAACTAAATATTTAATATATGTGAAGTTTTTCTATCATTACTTAACCAAAAATCCCAACTGCTCTGCTAACAAAATCCAAATAAGCTTAAACATATTTTAGTTAAGGTATAACTTTATATTATCGGAAAATATGTATTAGAAAAATAATGCATTGCAAAAAAATGATGTCACTCCTTAAGAAGTGCACTCAAAAGCTAAACTTTTAGTGCCATAAAAAAACATTTTTCTTCCTTTTCTCTTGTCCTCATTCTAATTAGGATTCTTCATCCTTTTTGATATCTTCACTCACCTATAGAATTTTTTTAAAAAAAGTAAAATAGCTTATTCTCACCTCCTTTTTATCATAGAAAATTTAAAAATACAAAAAAAAATAAAAGCATGTAAAAATAAATATTATAGTGGATGAATTCTATATACCTTCTTTAGTCAAATATGCCAACACAAAAGTTAATAGAAATATAAGAGGGAAAAATTAAAAACCAGAATAATATTGTATAGTCCATTATAGGAAAAAACTTCTCATAATTGAGCACCCGAACGATTGAGTTACAATAATCCTCAAAACTATTGTACCCTTAATTCCATAATTTTGATCTTGAATTTCATTATTTAGAAGAACAAAAGGACAAAGAATTTGTATCAGACAAAATAGCATAACCACCTGGAAGAATGGAAAGAATGCAAACAACATACCTTAAAGTTATTTAGGATGAAACTAAATCCTACAATGGAGATGAAACCAAACAGGAGTACAAAAAGGTATAAAAAGAAAAAAAATGCATCTTACAAAGATGGGGCGATACCATGAAAGAATGAATAGAGTGAAAATAAAATCTAAGTAGAGAAGAACATTAGGTAGCTTTTAATATATAACCAATGGAAAATTTTCGTAGAGGCAGCTTATGAAAACATGCAAAGAAAAAATATAAAAAGTTAAAGCGGAGACAAAGAAAACACATTACCAAAGATGATATTTAGTCGAAAATGTAAAACTAATGTCAACCAATGATGGGTGAGGGGTTAAATGGAAAGAAAGAAAAACTTGGACACTTATCAAGTGAGAAAGGAAAACAAAAGCCTTCTAAATATAGGGAGAGAGAGTATGATAGGGAGGGAGCACGAGAAGAGAAAAGGGATTGATGTATCACACGTTTTAGGAGGATGAGAAGAAGGGTGTGAACGGGAGCGGAGTTGTGTACGAACATGAGAGCAAGGGTGTTGCCACGTGTTGAACTATGGAAGAAGCTGGGTGAGAACCCAGCTTTAACATATGTAATAGATGATAGTTATGGTGGATCTATTTTCTTAACAACCATGAATGGACTGCACAGTTGGATAATATTCTATATTTTTTATTATTTTATTCATGTTCTATTTTCTCAATTATGTCTAATGAATTTCGCTTAGTCTTTCATCCTTTGATCATACTTCAAATTTAATAAATAGTTTATGACTATATAATTATATATATAATTTTTTTAATATTGGTTCTTCAAAATGAGGCAAATTATACATACATTCTTAATGGTTAAACATTAAAGAGCAAACCCGTTCTAGGAATCTAGCATGAGACTTTAGGTTGCATGCTCATCCCTTATGGCACATATCTTCATCTATCCATGCAATGTGGAAAATGCATATACATGCAAGTTGAAGGTGTATGTTGTTGTGTTTTATATTTCTAATACTTTTATTACTTTTTATAAGTAATGGTGTTAACGAGCATTTGATTTTTTTAACCTTTCTTCTTTATACTTGATTTAATTTAAGCTATACATTCATGGTCCAATACCTTTAAGATTAATGTGTGATTTATTATTAATATATTTATGTGAAACGTTACATGCATTCAAAAATCCAACGGATTTTTTGAGATATTCAAACCCCACGTCGGGTTTGTCTTAACGTTTTGTATGCATTATGTATTACGTATATTATTAATTGATTAATTTTAATGTGACGATTAAAGATAGTTTTTATTGGGATGCCCATTGTTAACGGCAAATCATCTCTATATATTACAAGACTTCTCTTGCCATAGGAGATATGATTTTCAACTATTTACATTTCCTCAAATCACATTTCTCATCACATTGCTTGTGTCTATCTTGGGGGAACAATCCGAGTTTGCTCAATATATCTCGATGTTGGTACGTGCATACCCATTGAGATCTCGTCGTTGTATCCTGAAGAGCAGTCGTACCAATACCGATTGCACCATCGGAATCTCTGTGGGGGTACGAATCTATTCGTAAGTCCAGTGCATTTTGCACGTCTTGGCAAGTTGGATCATCTCTTCAAATCCGGTATTATCTAACCCTCCTTATATATATATATTCATATTCATATTTATCTTATTACTTCATCTACAATCTTAAGAATAGATTTGGAGGGTTTTTTATTTCTTTTGTCCAAATACCTCTCCCGAACGTGTTAGAAAAAAAATGACGAAATATTTAGTTTGAAATTTCCAAAAGTGTGGGGGTGATTAACTAATGTCTTGATTACCGAGGATAGTAGAAGAAAACATGTACTGGAATTAAAATATACTTTGATTAATCATTGTATATATTCATAATCTTCATTTGGTCAAAGTAATATTACATGTGCATCTATTGTGATTTATAAAAAAAGGAGCCTCGTAATTTATTTTAAATCCTCGTTTGATGTCAAAGACATAGAAGAAATAAATACTTGTGAAAGACTTTAATCATTCTTACACTCGTGTGATTATTATAGCAGAAAAAAATATAAAGACTTTCTTCTTTCAATTGCAAACGGGTAAGCGCTCCTTTTATTGCCAACTCATGTCCATTAAAAGGACATGAGGTAAAAGTGGTAGTATGCTTCAAATTAGATATACACTAATTATTGATTGTGTTATGCATTAGACAAGATGTTGCATATGTTGTTAAAAGTAATGCAGGTTTACTCAAAATTCAGAAAAGAGTGTTTGATGCTCTGGCTATAATGCTTCAATATCTTAAGGAAGAAAGGGGCTATTGTTTAATGTTTTGTGGAGATCCTCCAATTCTTGAAGGATATCATGATGCAAATTCAACCCTTGATTCAATGAGTTGAATATTACTACTAGAATACTCTTAATATGAAACTGGAGCTATTCTTTGAAATCAACCTCGCAAACATGCATTGCTCAATATAAAATAGAATCCGAGTTTATTACGTTAGAGAATGCATGTTCTTATGTCGTAGATGAGAAACTTATCAGCAAATCTTTCCATTTTTATGAAGCTAATGCCGTGAATATTTCTATTGTGAAGCCATGCTGCTAAAAATAATTTATAATGGCAAAAGCAGACATATTCGCCTTGTTGGACATGCGAGCCCACGGCGAGCCATTATGCAATAAATGTTATTGCACGTATCATTCCCTGATTTGAAATGAAGAATAAATAATTTGCATAATAGGTCCCTCTGTACAGTTAGGGTTATGTACCATGGCCATCTTAATGATCATACAGCTGTTGATTCATTAAATGAATCATAGAGGCTGGTGCTTGGATGAATATCTAATGGGTTAGATAGAGGACTCATCAAGCACCGTCAAATGATTATTAAGAGATGATCTCCAGCCTGAGTAGGAGATGGCAATCCTTTCTCGCATAGGCTGATATCTGACCGACCTCTTAATGCAGGTCCTCTGCATGGGAATAGTGATTCGGAGGTGTCAGATTAGTTAAGTCAATGGGTTGACTTAGCGAGATCGAGATAACCTAAGTCCTATGTTGAATGCTATCACAGCATAGGCACACATCCTCTGACCGGAGACAGATGTGTTACTATATGTCTGAGTATGTACATTTGGCAGACCAGTAGGTTGATGACCTAACCAAGGTCTATACACCGGCGAGCTGGTGTGCATATAAGGACATATGAGTAATACGATCTCTCAAAGGGATCATACAGGTTCACTTATGAACCGAAAGACATGAGCTCACTCATGAGGTATTGGGACCGATCAAATTCCATGCATGGTCGTCGTGCTTTGGAAGCATGACAAGAATTTGAAGGTATGACATATGCTTTGGGAAAGCATATGATCGATACCAAATCCCAAATGACCAAGATTGAGAAACTTGGTGATCAAACCCTGAAGAAGACAGTATAAAATAGATCTTCATCTTCAGGTTGATCATTGGTCTTCCAGTATGCAGGATGTGCAGGTATTGGGAATATCTGAGGGTGATGTGATCATAAACGATTGTATAACCATGACGCTTCCAGTCCAAGGGAGTGATGAAACAGGTCTGGATTTTAGTGACTCCTCTCAGTAGAGAAGTAACTTGATCTTAGTCCAAATGTTGGACATTGATCTGAATGTGATTCAGATGCAATGAGAAGATTAAGTATACGGACTTGATTTAATCAAGCATCTATGAGAGGTCCGTTAGATCTGGATTTGAGATGAGATCTCAACATCCAAGTCACTATACGTGGAACAATACAATCGCCTTGTCCTTATCTCCAAGTATCTACGGAGAAGGCGCATTATTCTTGAAGGAGTTCAAGAATAATTCCTGTGATGAATTTAGTATCCAAGCAATAAGATTTTGATAATTAAGTGAGATTTAATTATCAAAGTATAATATGAATAAGATTCATATTATGAGAATGTATCCAAGATAATTAAATGAGATTTAATTATCAAGTACAATATGAATAAGATTCACATTGTGAGAATGATTATCTAAGATAATAAAATGGGATTTAATTATCAAGGATTAAGAGAATTTGGATGACACTATCCATGATATATATGTGTATTATAAATATGATTTATAATATACATATATAAGAGAGAAAATCAATGTGAATAGCATTTGTTAATTAATAATGTGGATTAGATTCACATTTATTAATTAATTGGAAATGCAATTTACTAACTAGTTTGGGTTGTGAATATGATTCACATAATATTCAATGGCATGATTAAAATATTCACAAAATTAATTGGGAATTAATTTGGTGAATATTAATTAAGGAATAATAAGATAAATAAAAAGGAGCCAAAATTAACCACCATTCATAGGTGGCGTCACCCATGAATTGTTCATGGGTGACGCCCCCCTTTTTTAGGGAGGTTGGTTGACTCCATTTTATTTATCATATTATTTCTTAATTAGTTTATGTTAAATTAAATTATGTTGATAATGTTGCAACATTTTTTAATTTAAAATTAATGTTGTTGGTTTTAACCAACAACAATCATAGCCATTGATTTAGCATGGACCAAGCATAGCCCTTGGATCCATGTGTCCCATGGATTGAGATCCATTGGATCCTAAACTAGTATAAAAGGAGGGCTAGGGTAGCCTTTCCAAGACACAACATTCTTGAGTTGAAGAACTCTATTCTCTCTCCCTCTCATTCTCGTGCTATCTCTCTCTCTCCATAGGGTGGCCGACCACCATTGTTGAGAAAGGAGAGAAGTTCTCGCCTTCGCCTTCGACGACTCGAGGATCTCCTTCTTCTTCGTGGCTACTTGCTGTAGAGGAAGACGACGGATTTCGCTTGACGAAATCAGGGGATCTATTGCTTGGATCTTCATCGAGGATTGCGGGAGGGACGCGACTCATCATCGTGCCCGCAAGTGTGTTCTTCGGGGATCGGACTTGAGACAGGAGGATCTCTTGTTTGGGATCTCGCGATCACAACCACGCTACAAAGGTATTCCTTATACTTTGTGGTTTGATGAAACGATCCGAGAAGTGTTCTCGTGATCATGTGGTTTCATCATTAGATTTAAATTTTTTAAATTCCGCTGCACCTTGCGACTAGTACGACTAGTCGCCCCGATCGTATTCGATGCGATTGTCACGCTTCCGTGATGCGCTTGAGGATTCTCAATATCCTTCAAGTGGTATCAGAGCCAGGTTGAATAAGGGTTTGGATATGATCCATGGACCTTAGACGATTTGGTTCTTGAAAGGGTTGCGAAATTTTTACTGCATTTCAATTTTCGCACCTCTGTCTAATTGAATTTTTCTGTACTGTTTAAAATGTTTAAACACTAAATTTTCAATTGGATTTTATTCCCCATTAAACAAGGAAACCATAGGACTTGAGTTTACTAAATTTGGACTTTATTTGCTCAAGATATGGCTTTTTGAATATGACTATATTCACTGTTGCGGGAACTGCGGATTTAAACGTGATTAATGAGATAATTGCGGTTTTAATCCGCCTCGAAATGCGTGAATTATTACTTGAGTTCTTCAATAAATCAAATAGGCAATCTTTGGAAACTGAGTTTGCAATTTTTGGATTTAAATTGATCAAGATAAGTTAATTTTAGTGATTGGGGGTCACTGCTGGAAATTAACATTTTTGATCTTGAACCTTGTGATATGTCATTCAATTATCATGATGAAAATTAATTGTTAATTTTCTGGAATAATTAGTGATAAATATTTGTGAAATATTTAAAGAAATAATTATTTCATTGAATGACACTTGCCTAAACCACAATGATGAGATATTAGATCTTGATCATTGGTTCATCAACAAACATTGCTTTCATGAAAACCATAGTTTATCCTACAATAGTTGTAGGACAACATTTACATGAAAAACCCCTCTTGCTTGAATAGGATTGGGGATTTGTTTAGCAAATCTCCTTATAATATAATCAAAAATATTTTGATGTATATTATATGGTATAATTTCGGTTGAAGGACCGATGAGCATCTCAAAGTACATGATGGTCTATCTGGCATTATCCTTTCCTGAGGTGGATATGGTGTCTAGTCGGAGATCGTTGGGGTAGCGGGTTGCAACGTATGTGGTCCGTCCCACTCTCGTCGGTACTGGCCATGACAGCGGGTAGGGATTGGATAATGCCGGAGAAATCAAAGTGTATTTCTAATTATTAAAATTCGAAATAATACGTACTTTGAGATTATACCTACTATTCAAGTAAAATTCAAAGTTTGTTGATTGATAATAGGATTAATAATTGATTTAATGTGATTAAATTAATTATATCCTATGAAACACTCTATTATGAATAGATGTGTATTTCCCTTGGAAGAATTAATTATGTGAATATGATTCACGATAATTAATTACAAAATTTGAATACGAGGTGGAGGATCACATAAGTGACATCCATGGTCTCCCGTCAAGGCGAAGGGTTTCCGTCGCCAGTGATTGTATGTAGGAGACGCCTGTCCGAAGTGACAGCTCCTGTATGCAAGCGCATCTGGATCGGGCTCTTTGCTTCTCGAAAGAGTAAGGCCGTATGCGTAGTGACCCCAATATCGAGTCCTCATATTATTGGGGCGATATTGGATTGCGCATAGCGAGTTCTAATCCTGTTGACGGTTGATTCAATTAGCAGCGAGTCAACATCACCTTAGGGGTGGTGGGCCCGTGTGTTAAAGACCGAATTGGGAAATGCAAGTGGGACTTGCAAGGCGGAATGTGTTCCCGCTTCTTTTTATCAGAGTCGCAGGTTCTCATATTATTGGGATGTGACAATGATAGGAAAGGAGATCCCAGATCTTGCTTGAGATATAGCGGTAAGTATATCTCTTACTTTGAAAGATGATTAGGGAATAATCTTTCATAGTAGACATAGCAAGACAAATTTGATTTCAAATTCCTAAATCAAAGAAAAATATGTATATATAATATATATACCCTTATGCAAAATTTCTTATTTCAGATAATCCTTCATTAAACCCACTCAATGTTATACTCAATAATAACCAGTAAAATATCATGGATTGGACTCATGATCCAGATATTATGCTTGCAAATTGGACACATAATGTATGTGGTTGCAATGTGCAAGTTTCCTTAACATAATGATGAGTGACAATTAAAAAGGACAATAAGACATCACTTTAGCATTTGTATGTCTCTATAGTCTTGATCTTTCATCGAGTGTACTTTGGAAGTGACATGTCGATGGTGATCATAATTGTCGAATAATCCTTATAAAATCTAAGAAGATGTTCTGGCATACATATGTGCTCTAAACATTTAATCATGAATGACATGGTTCTCTGCACTATGCAGAATGGTGGCTCGAAAGAGATGATGTATTCGAAATATTTGAATACCTACCTGAACCAATGTTTTAGGAGTCTGGATGGATGTAGACATGATGAGTGTCATCATTCTACTGTCTATACTCTAGTCATTCATGAAGCTTCATAGTATTCACATTGTATGAATTTAATGAAGCATGTATAAATGTTGAAATGCTCTTACATTGAATTCTTTTGAATTTAACATAAGAGATCCTTGGTCTTGAACAATGGTTGTTTATAGATGAAGAGAGCACAGTGGAAGCGTGGGTCGGACCCATGTGAGAAGGAAAGTCAAAGAGTTGATTGTACTTCAGTGGCTTCCATATGACATCCAAAGAGTTGGATGAATGCCTATACTGCAATAACTTGATGTGTTGATAGTATGACTATCAAGTCTGTCTAGAATCCTTAGAGAAGGACTCAGATAGTGCATCATAATAATCTATATCTACATTTGATCATTGAAATTGACTTGCTTATTTGATAAGATAAAGTCTGATAATTGTATCTCAATCTTCTAACAACACTTGCAATGTGTTGCACATGTTTTAGAAGACTGAAAAAAATTTGATCTTAAGGTTTATAATTATCCACATAGACATTGATGCAATTGTTGCAACAATCTCTGTTGGATTGATATACTTTTTAATTTCAGTGGGAGAGCCTTAGTCTTAGAGAATGTCTCTATGACCTAGATATTAGAATAAACTCATTGTTTGTTTCTAAATGTTGGAAATAAACATGAATTCTGGAATAAACCTATCATAAAGAGTTATGATGGATATATTTCAGATAATAATCTAGCATCTGGTGGACTCTACTAAATTAGAAATTTAATGAATGGTTCATTAAGATTTCTAATACTGAAAGTTAAACCTTATAAGATCAATAGGAGGATAAAGATCATTTGACAATGATTTAGCATCAAGTTTTGGACGTATGTCTGCTGATGAGATCAATAGACTAGTAAGATATGAAACTTTAGAATGTCTAAAATTTCAAATTTTACATATTTGTGAATATTGTATTCAAAGTAAAATGTCCAATACACCCTTTTGGGAAAGGTGTAAGATGTCAAGGTATTCGAGATCTCATACATATTGATGTATGTGAATCATCTATATCATAGTGAACATTGTGGATATGTGATATCTATTGATGATCATGTATGATATGAGATTTCTTCTCTTCACCTGAGAAACCTTTGAAATGTTCAAAGATTTCGTAATTTTGGTTTAGAACCAAAGTTTGAAGGAAGATTAAATGAATTTGATCTAACCAAGATAGCAAGTACCTATTAGATAAATTCAAAGAATATCTTATGGAGATATGAATATCATTTCTATCTCAATCCTCCTGACACATCTAAACTCAATGGAGTTGTAGGAAGATACAATTAGATCATGTGTGACATGATTTGATCAATGATGAGTTTTAGCATAATTATCCCTTAGTTTCTAGGTATATATATGTAGTAGAGACTACAATATATATATATCCTTAATAAGGTTCCATGCATGTAAGCTGGAATCTAGCACTTGAGAGTGCTACTTCATTAGGAAAATAAAGGATGGTATTGGATACCTACTTTATGACCTTGAGATTCTTAAAATATCTCATCTTTGAGAATGTGATTCTTATAGGATGACTCTCTTGAGAATCAAGACGAAAATGAAGTAAAGGAGCTCATTTAATCTTGAGAAGATAATGAGGCTCCAGAAATCGGAAACTAAAAGGGACGATTAAAGATGAAACACTAATACCTCTTCAAATGAGTTTGAGGATGTATTCCTTGTGTCAGTTAAGTCTGATAATGATCGGACTTCATGTGATGAAGCTCCTGAGGATCATAACATGGAAAGATGGATTTTAGCAATAAAGGTCTAAGGTAGACTTCATATACAAGTGTTGTATATGGACCCTCGAGGATCCACCTATAAGGGTTAGACCCATTAAGGTGTAAATGGATCTTCAATAGAAAGAGAGAAACTGATGAGAAGGTGGAGACCTTCAAAGCACGGTTCGTAGCCATGAGCTACACACTGAAGAGAAGACATCGATTGCGATGTGGCTTGCTTTTCAGTGATCATGCTTAAACCCATCAGAATATTGCTAACCCTAGCTACACAATTTGACTATGACATCTTCAAGATGTGAGTCAAGATTGTATTCCTCTATGAATACCTCTTTAAGGATATTCACATGAAGTAGCCCCAGGGCTTCATGGTTGAGGAATGCAAGATGTGCTGGCTAAAGAACTCCATCTTTGGACTCAAATAAGCTTCTTGTAGTTGGAACATAAGATTTGATGAAATTATAATTGTTATGATTTCAAATAGAATCTTGATGAACCATGTGAAGCTTAGTGGGAGTGCCATTGTGTTCATCGTGCTAAATGTAGATAATATCCTAATCATTTGGAATGATATTAAGATGATTATAAGTGTTTTGTGATCTGGCTATTCCATACCTTGAGATATGATCTCAAAGATGCCTCTTAGATCTTAGTTCTGAAGGTGTTCAGAAGCAAAGAAAAGAGGGTATTGGGACTGTCACATTTGTAGTACACCTTGGACATGTTCCATTTTCTGGAAATTCCAAGAAAGGCTTTCTTACCTTTAAGATTTGGTACTGACCCATCTAAAGGGATAGCACCTCAAAGAGTTGAGGAAGTGAATGCTAAAACTGGTTGCCCTTTTGTGCATCAGTTATGAAAAGCTGAAAGTATACTAGATGTGTACAGAAGCCAGATATCTGCCATGCAGTGGGAGCAGTAAACTGTTACTAATCCTACTATGGAGATAGAACACTTAATTGCAGTAATAATAATATCTTCAAAGATGATAAGGCTTTAGAGATAGTGATCTCTAAGTCTTATCTTCAAGAAATTAAGACTTTTAGATGGAGATCTAAAAGGTCTTAATTGCAAATACCTTAGGAGATAGAGATCTCCAGGGATATGGGTATTCTAATAAGGATAATAAAAATTACATACTGGTTGTAATAATATTTCTTTAAGTTGTAGTATCAAGGATACTATGACTGACAAGATTGAGTATTGGTTGCATTAGATGCAACATTCACATTAGATGCGAGCACTGTTACTGGGGATATGCAAGTGCCGTAAAAGGACTTGGCGTAGTCTCGCGGGAACAGAGTGACTGATCGGCTTACCTAGCTATTTTCCAAATAGCCTATGATTGTCACATGAGTGTGGGTTTAAATGATTAGCCCATTAATGGCTCTTTGGGCTAGTGGGAGATTGTTGGACATGCGAGCCCACAGCGAGCCATTATGCAATAAATGTTATTGCACGTATCATTCCCTGATCTGAAATGAAGAATAAATAATTTGCATAATAGGTCCCTCTGTACAGTTAGGGTTATGTACCATGGCCATCTTAATGATCATACAGCTGTTGCTTCATTAAATGAATCATAGAGGCTGGTGCTTGGATGAATATCTAATGGGTTAGATAGAGGACTCATCAAGCACCGTCAAATGATTATTAAGAGATGATCTCCAGCCTGAGTAGGAGATGGCAATCCTTTCTCGCATAGGCTGATATCTGACCGACCTCTTGATGCAGGTCCTCTGCATGGGAATAGTGATTCGGAGGTGTCAGATTAGTTAAGTCAATGGGTTGACTTAGCGAGATCGAGATAACCTAAGTCCTATGTTGAATGCTGTCACAGCATATGCACACATCCTCTGACCAGAGACAGATGTGTTACTATATGTCTGAGTATGTACATTTGACAGACCAGTAGGTTGATGACCTAACCAAGGTCTATACACCGGCGAGCTGGTGTGCATATAAGGGCATATGAGTAATACGATCTCTCAAAGGGATCATACAGGTTCACTTATGAATCGGAAGACATGAGCTCACTCATGAGGTATTGGGACCGATCAAATTCCATGCATGGTCGTCGTGCTTTGGAAGCATGACAAGAATTTAAAGGTATGACATATGCTTTGGGAAAGCATATGATCGATACCAAATCCCAAATGACCAAGATTGAGAAACTTGGTGATCAAACCCTGAAGAAGACAGTATAAAATAGATCTTCATCTTCAGGTTGATCATTGGTCTTCCAGTATGCAGGATGTGCAGGTATTGGGAATATCTGAGGGTGATGTGATCATAAACGATTGTACCATGACGCTTCCAGTCCGAGGGAGTGATGAAACAGGTCTGGATTTTAGTGACTCCTCTCAGTAGAGAAGTAACTTGATCTTAGTCCAAATGTTGGACATTGATCTCAATGTGATTCAGATGCAATGAGAAGATTAAGTATACGGACTTGATTTACTCAAGCATCTATGAGAGGTCCGTTAGATCTGGATTTGAGATGAGATCTCAACATCCAAGTCACTATACGTGGAACAATACAATCGCCCTGTCCTTATCTCCAAGTATCTACGGAGAAGGCGCATTATTCTTGAAGGAGTTCAAGAATAATTCCTGTGATGAATTTAGTATCCAAGCAAGAAGATTTTGATAATTAAGTGAGATTTAATTATCAAAGTATAATATGAATAAGATTCATATTATGAGAATGTATCCAAGATAATTAAATGAGATTTATTTATCAAGTACAATATGAATAAGAATCATATTGTGAGAATGATTATCTAAGATAATTAAATGGGATTTAATTATCAAGGATTAAGAGAATGTGGATAACACTATCCATGATATATATGTGTATTATAAATATGATTTATAATATACATATATAAGAGAGAGAATCAATGTGAATAGCATTTGTTAATTAATAATGTGGATTAGATTCACATTTATTAATTAATTGGAAATGCAATTTACTAACTAGTTTGGGTTGTGAATATGATTTACATAATATTCAATGGCATGATTAAAATATTCACAAAATTAATTGGGAATTAATTTGGTGAATATTAATTAAGGAATAATAAGATAAATAAAAAGGAGCCAAAATTAACCACCATTCATAGGTGGCGTCACCCATGAATTGTTCATGGGTGACGCCCCCCTTTTTTAGGGAGGTTGGTTGACTCCATTTTATTTATCATATTATTTCTTAATTAGTTTATGTTAAATTAAATTATGTTGATAATGTTGCAACATTTTTTAATTTAAAATTAATGTTGTTGGTTTTAACCAACAACAATCATAGCCATTGATTTAGCATGGACCAAGCATAGCCCTTGGATCCATGTGTCCCATGGATTGAGATCCATTGGATCCTAAACTAGTATAAAAGGAGGGCTAGGGTAGCCTTTCCAAGACACAACATTCCTGAGTTGAAGAACTCTATTCTCTCTCCCTTTCATTCTCGTGCTCTCTCTCTCTCTCCATAGGGTGGCCGACCACCATTGTTGAGAAAGGAGAGAAGTTCTCGCCTTCGCCTTCGACGACTCGAGGATCTCCTTCTTCTTCGTGGCTACTTGCTGTAGAGGAAGACGACGGATTTCGCTTGACAAAATCAGGGGATCTATTGCTTGGATCTTCATCGAGGATTGCGGGAGGGACGCGACTCATCATCGTGCCCGCAAGTGCGTTCTTCGTGGATCGGACTTGAGACAGGAGGATCTCTTGTTTGGGATCTCGCGATCACAACCACGCTACAAAGGTATTCCTTATACTTTGTGGTTTGATGAAACGATCCGAGAAGTGTTCTCGTGATCATGTGGTTTCATCATTAGATTTAAATTTTTTAAATTCCGATGCACCTTGCGACTAGTACGACTAGTCGCCCCGATCGTATTCGATGCGATCGTCACGCTTCCGTAATGCGCTTGAGGATTCTCAATATCGTTCACGCCTGAGAGATAATATTGTGAGAGATCTCATGAAATCATATCGATGGATTATGTGAAGTTAGACTGGAATTTGGCTGATCCTCTGACTAAACCACTAAGTGAAAACTTGTGGAGAGTACATCGAGGGGAATGGGAGTATGTCCGAATCAAGAGTCGAAGTGATGGAAACTCAACCTTCATGAATGGAGATCCCAGGAAGGAGGTTCATTTGAGATAAATAATTCACTAAATGACTTAAAGGATACTATCAATTATTCCTTATTCGTATGGTGTACAACATGATAGTATCAATATGGTGAGGTTGAACATACTTGTTCTTAATGGACATCATAGGCCAAATTGGGTGTTGTATAAAAGAAGTATACACTTGATGATGATCCACCTATATGAGTGTGGAGGTGATGCCACTTCCTATGAGATTTTGAGGCAAAATCTCTAAAGCACTCATGAAAATCCAGGTAGACGCATGGTCGAAACGTGTCAACCCGCATGAGCAACAAAGATTAAAAAATTGTAATGTATGAGTCAATGGTTTCACAAATAAAGGATTAGTTCATAAGAATTATAATTCCTCCGACCTTTAGAAACTATATTCATATTCTCTACGTCTTGGTTCATAGTCGATGAGACTCCAAGTCTTATGCATTACATTTTCGAGTTCCTTCAAATGTCATCTTCAATTTCTTATCCCTCTTTTGATATTTATTATCTTCATTTCCTTTTTAAAATTATGGGGGATGAAAAGAGATAGTTCAAAAAGGAAGTATTTGAAATATGTGGGGGATTGTTGCATTTCATATTTCAAATACTTATATTACTTTTTATAAGTAATGGTGTTAACGAGCATTCGATTTTTTTAACCTTACTTCTTTATACTTGATCTAATTTAATCTATACATTCATGATCCAATACCTTTAAGATTAATGCATGATTTATTATTAATATATTTATTTGAAACGTTACATGCATTCAAAAGTCCAATGGATTTTTTGAGATATTCAAACCCCACGTCGGGTTTGTCTTAACATTTTGTTTGCATTATGTATAACGTATATTATTAATTGATTAGTTTTAATATGATGGTAAAGGTAGTTTTTATTGGGATGTCCATTGTTAACGGTAAATCATCTCTATATATTACGAGACTTCTTTTGTCGTAGGAGATATGATTTTCAACCATTTACATTTCCTCAAATCACATTTCTCATCACATTGCTAGTGTCTATCTTGGAGGAACAATATGAGTTTGCCCATAGATCTCGATGTTGGTATGTGCATACCCATTGATATTTCGTCGTTGTATCCTGAAGAGTAGTCGTACTAATATCGATTGTACCATCAGAATCCCCGTGGGGGTACGAATCTATTTTTAAGGTCAGTGCATTTTACACGCCTCGGCAAGTTGGTTCATCTCTTCAAATCCGGTATTATCTAACCCTCCTTATATATATTCATATTTATCTTATTATTTCACCTATATATTGTTTGAATGGTTCCGGTCATGACCTTAAGTGGTCAACAACCATATCTCGGCCGTTTCACGGCCGGCGATTTCGGAAAGACCGGATCCGGCGAAAGAATGTCGTGCGGGCGTGGGAAAGGTGGGGCGGATAGCTCGAGGGGCTCGCGCCCTATAAATAGACCTTCCGACGGAGGAGAAATCATCCAAGCAAAGTCTCGAGTTCGGGAGCCCCCCCCTCCCCCGCAACCCTCTCTCTTTCCAGTCATCTCTCTCTCTCACTTCTCTCTCGCAGGAAAAGGAAAGGTGTACCTAGACGACATCTCAATCACTGGTATCAAGGCATCGGTGTTCACGATCCGATCCCGATCATCGATTCCTTCACCGCCGACGGTGTTCATCCGTCTTTCTTCGCTCAACGCCGCTATCGCCCAACAACAAACCCGTGTTAGGGTTTTCTCGAGGTATCTTTTTTGAGAGGCCTACTGTAGCTGGAACCCAAAGCAACATCCCCCCTGCAATTTTTTTATTTCTAGAAAGGCAACATTGCGTGTAAACTTTACTCATCGGAACCCTCCTTTTACCTTTTAAGTCACATGAACCCCTTTTTTTAACTTTAATCACGTGAAATCTATCCCCCCATACTTTCTTTGTGAACCCTTTTTCCGTCACATGAACACCCTCCCTTATAGGCATTTTTTTATTTTTGCATTAACTCCCCTGGCCTCTTTTACTAAGAAAGCTCTTTACCTATATTATTTTTTTGCTTGTACGTTGTTAGGCCTTGACGTTAAGGTCAGTGCATCAATTTTTAAGGTCAGTGCATTTTGCACGTCTCGGCAAGTTGGTTCATCTCTTCAAATCCGATATTATCTAACCCTCCTTATATATATATTCATATTTATATTTAACTTATTATTTCACCTACATATTGTTTGAATGGTTCCGACCATGACCTTAAGTGGTTAAAAACCATATCTCGGCCGTTTCGCGGGCGGCGGTTTCGGAAAGACCGAATCCGACGGAAGAATGTCGTGCGGGCGCGGGAAAGGTGGGGTGGACAGCTCGAGGGGCTCGCGCCCTATAAATAGACCTCCCGACGGAGGAGAAGTCATCCAAGCAAAGCCTCGAGTTTGGGAGCCCCCCTCGCATCCCTCTCTCTATCTTGTCATCTCTCTCTCGCTTCTCTCTCGCAGGAAAAGGAAAGGTGTACCTGGACGACATCTCAATCACTGGTATCAGAGCACCGGTATTCGTGATCCGATCCCGATCATCGATTCCTTCACCGCCGACGGTGTTCATCCGTCTTTCTTCGCTCGACGCCGCTGCCGCCCAACAGCAAACCCGTGTTAGGGTTTTCTTGAGGTATCTTTTTTGAGAGGCCTACTGTAGCTGGAACCCAAAGCAACGTCCCCCTTGCAGTTTTTTTATTTCCAGAAAGGCAACATTGCGTGTAAACTTTACTCATCGGAACCCTCCTTTTACCTTTTAAGTCACATGAACCCCTTTTTTTAACTTTAATCACATGAAATCTATCCCCCCATACTTTCTTTGTGAACCCCTTTTCCGTCACCTGAACACCCCCCACATAGGCATTTTTTTATTTTTGCATTAACTCCCCTGGCCTCTTTTACTAAGAAAGCTCTTTACCTATTATCTTTTTTTTTGCTTGTACGTTGTTAGGCCTTTAGGTTAAGGGTCCTTTGGGTTTTCGGCACCAGTTTTTTTTAAATCAATTGTTTTTTTGGTTGTATATCACTGTTGTGTTGCCTAAAGGTTTCTGTGTTTTAATGTCAATTACTTTCTGTGCACCAATTCATGTTTTTTTCGCACATCTATTCTTAACAAAGCATGATAATTGCGTTGTCTGTTTTTTTGTGTATCACGTGTTTTGTTATTTTTTTAAAAATGTTATTTTTTAACCAACATTCCACCATGTCCTTAAATTTGTTTATATTTTTTTATTTTGTTCGATCACGTGGATCTGTTCGAATCTGTTCATTTTAAAAAGTTTCTGACATCAAGCTTCTATATAAATATACTAAAACTGGGTTCTCCAGCTCCTGCCCCTGCACTGACACGTGGCAGTCTTTCGAACGATGCTTCCTCTCCCGAGTACATCGTTTCACACCCCCCTCTTCCCCTCCCACGCTTCCCCTCAATTTAAATATACTAAAGCTAGGTTCTCTTAGCTCCTGCCCCTGCACTGACACGTAGTCTCTAGAACGATGCCTCCTCTCCTGAGTATATCGTTTCACTTCCCCCTCTTCCCCTCCCACGCTTCCTCTCAATGTGCTACACGTCCCTCCCTCTTTTCTCCATTCTCTCCCCCACGATCGCTCTCTTTCTCTCTCTGAAATATCTCTCCCTCATCCGATCTCAATGCCCTCCACGGCTCCACTCACAGAAAACCTTTAATGGCGTCTATATCCTCATCAAAGAAGCTGCTATGCAAATCCCAGGTTACTGCCCTCCCCCTCGGCTCTCGCCTCCTCGCCGATCTCCGCTCCAAATCCCTAGCAGTGTTCCCCTCACTCTCCCTTCCACAAATACCAGTAAGTCCCATTCCCCTCCCTCCTCTCACACAAATGTCCATGCCCAACATCCCCTAAGATTCGATGGCATTGAGGGCACGTGTCGTCAAGTGCTCCTCGACGGCGATTAGCTCCAGATGGCCAGAATTGACGGACAGGGAAGTTCGATGTTGTGGTTTGGCCTGATCGAAGCTTGGGTTTTTGATCTGTTGCAGGTCGATGCATTTGCATCTGGAGAAGGATTGGTATTCATCGGAGATCGGGAACCAAATGTCCTCACGCATGGAGATTTTGATGGTGGTAGAAGCGTAGTATATGGTGCAGAGGACAGCTACGGAATGCGATGATCGACCTGTTGCGGCTCGCTTGTGCTCAATGCTACAGGTGAGGCTCCTATGCTTCAGGCGGCAGTGGGTGCTGGCTATGCTCGGAGATGGTTCACCAACTGCCTGTGCAAGATTGTTGACTTTATTCTTGCTTCCTGCAAGTGATTGTTGTAAATCGATTGGGAAAATGCCCCGGGACCTGATCTTACTCCAGTTGTCAGGAAGGTGAGAATAATTTTGATTCTTCGGTGGAATCAGAACAGATGGTCAAGATACCAGAAATTAAAGCAGTTGCCTAAAATTGGAGCAATTCAGTACCCAAATTCCACAAGTTAAACCTGCAATTGTGATCGTCTCGATGCAGGAGGTGCCACAGGTGGTGTTGTACATGTGCATCGTCGAGGGCATGTGCGAATGTTCTCGGGTTCTCTGGCTACGTTCTCATTCAGTCCCAATGTAGTCCAATCTCTCTCTCAATGCTCCTCCCACCAAAATCTTTGACTTCAGAAGATAGGTCACCATAGTTCTCCCAAATTACACTGTCCATTTATAATTTTTTATATGAGTACCGAATTATGATAGGTCTTAGTCGATCATGGAATTGATCTTGGTTTGTTTTAGTTCGTAATTTTAGATCTACAATACCTGAATTCAATATAATAAGCACTATTCTCATGATTCTCATATTTTCATCTGTTTTATCAAGTTATTAAGTTGTACGAAGTGGTAGTACATGTGTAGGGTATTGGACGAACTGAGGAGGGGTAGGGGTAATGCCGTGAGGTTTTTGAGGGAGTCACCACTGTCAGCGTGTGTTGATGCGATTGATGACTGGAGCCACCACTAGGGGTGTAAGAAAATTCTCAAGTTCGATATTCGCTCAGGTTCGGCTCGCTAAAAGTTCGATTCAGATTCGGTTCGGAAATAAACGAACCGAATCTGAACACAAGGTTAGGCTCGACTAAATAAACGAACCGAACCTAAAAATCATAGGTTCGCTCAGGTTCGATTCGTTAAAAGCTCGATAAACATACACATACACATATTTACAAATCCTTATCCATAGAAGTGGACTTATTTTGAGATGAGTGGTTTTTATCCCATGGTAAGTGAATTCTAGAGATAACTAGATATTTACGGGATAACTAGGTTTTATCTCTTTATAAACTATCCAAAAATAAATAGTCACATCGTGTTTACAACATCCATCATCTATGGTCTAGTACTTTTCCTTTCTTTATCTTCAAATCAACAGAACAAGTGCAAACATTACTTATATAATATCTCGGCATTATTCTTATTCATTATCCCCATCTGAATAGATATAAAATATATTATAATTATACTTTTCAAAGAGACGAATCCTTATTAATCTAATTTTTTCAAAAGATGAAGATGAGTTAGATAAAGAAAAAACTAAATGAATATTTCTTCTAACCGTAAATACACATATATATTTTCATTTCTCTTCTTTTCACTCCCTCCTATTAGAGAATTCTTAAGTTCGATATTCGCTTAGGTTCGATTCGTTTAAAAAGAGGTTCGATTCGGATTCGGTTCGAAAATAAACGAACCGAACCTGAACATAAGTTTAGGCTCGATTAAATAAATGAACCGAACCTAAAAAATATAGGTTCGCTCAGGTTCGGTCCGTTTACATCCCTAGCCACCACTACCTTCTCGGGCTTAATTTGCCATCCACATCCAAATGGACCTTCCCATTGCCAACAAGGAGGTCTAAAACATCTGCTTCTGCGTTGACCACACAGCTTCTTAATGTAACTCGGTTGCCTTCTGTCTTGATCTGAATCACATAACTTATGCTTTTGATTATGTTAATTGTGTCGTATGATTGATTATAGATTAGAGCTATGCTCCAGTTTTTATGTGTGATTTAGTTGTCTTTGTTTGCCAGGCATATTATAACTAAAATGTATAACGTAAGTTTTCTTTACTGCTTCTTGCATTGAAATATATTGTTATTATATAATTATACTCTATACAATATATATGTAGACTTATGATTGGTTTAGAAATTGGTTATGATGTTATTTTATTGTCTGATGAGGTCACCTATAAAAACCTCAAAGGGAGTCTCGTCCTCGAGACTCGAGTCAAGGTTAATAGGTATCTTGTTTGGATCTCATATGACCATAAAAACCTCAAAGAGAAAACAAGCCATATATTTATAATGTATTTAATTATAAAAGCTTGTTTTGATGCTTACATCAGAAAAGCTGCGGGTATCGTGCCCGCATGTCGGCTTCGGTCTCCCACGTCGCCTCTTTGACGCCGTGTCGGTGCCACAAAACCTTGACCAATGAAATCTCCTTGTTGCGAAGCTTCTTCTCAGCGCGGTCAAGTATCTGGACTGGCTTCTCCTCATAAGTCAGGTCCGGCTCTACATCGAGATTCTCGTAACTGATAATGTGTCGAGGGTCGTGGACATACTTCCTCAAGTTGGATATATGGAAGACATTGTGAATAGCAGAAAGATGTGGAGGAAGGGCTACTCGGTATGCCACTTTCCCCACTCTAGCCAGAATCTCAAACGGTCCAACATATCGTGGCGCCAATTTACCACGAACACCGAATCTCTGCACTCCCTTCATGGGAGATACTCGCAAAAATACCCAATCTCCAACCTATAGTTTATAGGAATATAATTAGTATGAGATTAAGTTGAACATATATATATATATCATAATAGAGTGGATGAGGAGAAAATAATTAGATTACCTGAAACTCTAAGTCTCTCCTCCGACGGTCTGCATAACTCTTCTGGCGACTCTGTGCCGTCAGAAGCCTCCGTCTCACAAGATCAACAGCTCTCGTAGTCTCCTCCAGGAGATCTACGGAATAGAGAGCATGATCACCTACCTCACGCCAACTGAGAGGTGTGAGGCATCTTCGCCCATATAGGGCTTCGAATGGTGCCATGCCAATACTGGAGTGATAGCTGTTGTTGTACGTGAATTCCACCAAAGACAAATGGTCTTTCCAGGATCCTTTCCACTCCAAAGTGCATGCGCGAAGTAGATCCTCAAGCGTCTGAATGGTGCGCTCACTCTGACCGTCAGTCTGTGGATGATATGCGGAACTCATCTTCAGCTCTGTCTGCAGTGCCGATATGAACTGATGCCAATAATGAGATGTAAATCTCGAATCCCTGTCAGACACCACCTCTCGTGGTATACCATGCAGCCTGATAATGTTCTGCACATAGAGCTTGGCCAATCTGGATGGAGTGTAAGTCGTGTTGACAGGTGTAAAATGGGCTGACTTGGTCAACCTATCAACAACGACCCAAATGGAATCATGGCCACCCGGTGTCTTCGGTAATCCCGTGACAAAATCCATAGAAATGCTCTCCCACTTCCACTCGGGAATGGGGAGAGACTGCAGTAATCCTGGCGGTCTCCTGTGCTCAGCCTTGACCATCTGACAGGTCATGCATCTGCTAACATGTAGCGCCACATCGCGCTTCATCCCATCCCACCAGAAATGTCGATGCAGGTCACGGCACATCTTCGTGCTACCTAGATGGATAGATAACCGTGAACTGTGCGCCTCATCCAGAATGTCTCTGCGAAGCTGCTCGTCATTGGGTACAACGACCCGTCCTGCCTTCCATAAAATAGACTCTGCTACAACAAAATCATCAACTTCGTCCTTGACGGCGCGCATGTATCTATCATGAATCCAAGGATCTGTCTTCTGGCCTTCGACGATACGATCCCAAAGACTGCTGTATCGTGGAGGCACAGCGGTAGAAATGGATGCGCTCTCCTGAGGATGCCAATCGCTCAATGCTGCAAGTGTATCCCACGTGTATAGCCAGTTCGCCGTACCCTCTGCATGCGCTCTCCTACTAAGTGCATCAGCCACCACATTTCCCTTACCGGGATGGTAAGAGATTGTGCAATCATAATCCTTCAGCAATTCGAGCCATCTGCGTTGTCTCATGTTCAGCTCCTTCTGATCAAAGATGTACTTCAGACTCTTGTGATCTGTGAAAATCTCAAAGTTCATCCCATAAAGATAGTGGCGCCAGATCTTCTAGGCGAAGACAACAGCCACCAACTCCAAGTCATGTGTGGGGTAGTTCCGCTCGTGCGGTCTCAACTGCCGTGATGCATAAGCAATCACCTTCCTCTCTGCATCAACACTGCTCCCAGACCTTCCCCAGATGCATCTGTGTAGACTGCATAGTCCTGAGTGCCTGAAGGAAGAGCAAGAATAGGCGCTGTAGTCAATCTCTCCTTCAGTGTCTGGAAGGCCTGCTCACATGAATCGTCCCAAATAAATGGAACTCCCTTTTGCATCAGTCGTGTCAGAGGGCGAACAATGCGTGAAAATCCGCTGACAAAGCGTCTGTAATAACCTGCTAGCCCAAGGAAGCTCCGAATCTGCGTGACAGTCTTGGGTTGCTCCCAAGACATAACTGCATCTATCTTCGCAGGATCAACTGCAATGCCTGCTCCAGAAATGATATGCCCGAGAAATGAGACCTGGGATAACCAGAACTCACACTTGCTCAACTTGGCATATAGCTTGTGCTCCCGCAAGGTGTCCAAAACAATCCGTAGATCATTCGCATGATCCCATTCATTCCGTGAATAGATGAGTACATCATCGATGAACACCACTACAAACTTGTCCAAGTATGGACGGAAGATACGGTTCATCATATCCATGAAAGCCGCAGGTGCATTGGAGAGCCCAAACGGCATCACCACAAACTCGTAGTGTCCATAGCGAGTCCTAAAAGCTGTCTTTAGAATATCCGACTCGCGAATCCTCAGCTGATGGTAGCCTGAGCGAAGGTCGATCTTCGAGAAAATCGAAGATCCCTGGAGCTGGTCAAACAAATCATCGATACGTGGCAAGGGATAACGGTTCTTCACCGTTTTCTTGTTCAGCTGCCTGTAATCGATGCATAGTCTCATGGATCCATCCTTCTTCTTGACAAATAGAACCGGAGCACCCCAAGGTGAAGTGCTCGGCCTCACGAATCCCAAATCAAGTAACTCCTGCAACTGCACCTTCAGCTCCCTCAATTCGGCTGGTGCCATGCGATATGGTGCCATAGAGATCGGTTGTGTATCTGGCAGCAATGTGATCTCGAACTCGATCTCTCTCTCAGGAGGAAGTCCTGGTAGCTCATCAGGAAATATGTCTGGATATTCAGATACTACTCGGATATCCTGTATCATCGGCTCATGATCAGACACCTCCTGAACAAAAGCAAGATATGAATCGCAACCCTGGTCAACAAGTCGCTGGGCTCGCAATACTGAAATGTACTCCATGGTGGAGTCATGTGTAGTACCCTCAAAAGTGAACTCGGGTAGATCTGGAATCCTGAAGACAACCATCTTCCTAAAGCAATCAACAAGTGCATGATGAGCGGATAGCCAATCCATGCCTAAAATCAAGTCGAACTCATCAAGCTGTAGGAGTAGACAGTCTGCGATCATCTCATGACTGCCAATTAGTATGGGCAAGTGCCTGACTATCAGAGATATGACAAATAACTGGCCACCTGGCCCTCGGATGCGATATGGAGACGATAGCGTCTCTGCAACTCTATCTAAAGAAACAAGCAATCTCGAAGCGAGGAAAGAGTGTGTCGCGCCGAAATCGAATAAAACATGGAAATGTCGGCCCAAGACTGAGACCATGCCTTTCACCACAGTAGCCGCTGAACGTGCCTGTTCCTCAGTAACGGCATGTAACTGTCCCTGCCTGGCTGATGCAGCACTAGAACCTGCCACACTCTGCGTCTGTCTCTGTTGTTGTCGCCTAAAATTGGAGTTCCTACCACGGAAACTCCCTGAACGCTGTGTCTGAGGCTGTGACTGTGAAGGCTGTGGCTGAGGCTCGCCAGAAGCCAGTGGGCACTGTGCTCGGTAATGTCCCCACTCGTGACATCGATAGCATCTGACTGGCCTGGTAGGTGGAGTAGTTGTGCCTGTGCTCCGAGCTGGTCCGGCTGGTGGTCGGTCTACTCGCTGCGACCCAGATGGTCGAGCGGAATCTGTGCCACGTCCGACAAGTGCTCCTCCTAGAGTAGTCGATGGAGAAGAGCGAGCACTGCCAGAGAATGTCGAACCTGTAGGTCGGAACCGTCTGTCTGACCTCTGCTGCTGAAACGGTCGACGTATCGGTCCAAAAGATCGTCGCGGTCTAGGTGCTGCTCCAGACGAGCTCCCGAAATGTCTCCTCCTGATGTCCTCGAACTTCTCCGCAGCATCGGTAGCCTCGGAGATAGAAGTGATGTGTAATCCTGCCAGCTTCTCCTACACCTCCTCTCGCATGCCGCCAATGAACTTTTCCATATTCTCCTCTGGAAATGCGCCAGCCGCTCGTGTATGTCGTGACAGCTCTGTGTATCTGATAAAGTAATCCCTGGCTGTCATCTGTCCCTGACGAAGCTCTGCAAACAGTCGGCGCTGGGACTCCTTCCACTTCGCAGAAAAGAAGTGGGCTCTGAACCTAGTCTCGAAATCGTTCCAAGTAGGCTCTCGGCCTAACTCGGACACTACGGCCTCCCACCATCGCTCGGCGAAGTCTGTCAGTGAATATTCTATGAAAGATAGCCACGTGTTTCGTGGCGCATGAATTGCCCTGAGCACCTTCATCACTCTCTTCAGCCACTGCTCAGCATCATCTGGTGGACCTGTGCCCTCGAACAGGGGTATGTTGGCCCGCTGATAAGAAGTGAAGACCGCCTGGTGCCTGTGAATGGCTGAATACTCGTGTGCATCCTCGCCAGCAAAATCAACAGGGTCCTGCTCCCTGTCTAAGTCTGCATCCTCCTCAGCTCCATGCTCTGGAATGTCCTCTAGTGGATCGTCAGGATGAGGCTGCTCCACCTCAACGGACTGGTGTTGGTCCTGCCGTATCCCATCCTGGGATGGATGGTACGCAAAATCTGACAGGTCCTCAAATCTCATCTCTATGTCCGTCTGCCTGTCAGCAATCTCGGTCTGCTGGGCCAATATCTGCTCCTGCTGGCCTCTCATAGCAGCCTCCTGCTGCTGAAGATCAGTAAGTGCGCTCAGTATGCGTGCCAGCTGATCAGAAGTATCCTGACCTGGTCGAGATGCCATGGCTCTGCATGAGAACCATAATTAGTCATAAAAATTCCCTAGACAGATATTTATCATAAATACTTTTCTCTTCTTGGGATATAATATGAAAATTAATGAAATTGGTGACATCTGTGGTTATTGAATATGAATGTCATATTTCCCTTCTCGGACTCACGATAAGTCGGAAGACTGTCGCTACTCGAGAACTTAATGCGATCGGAATTGAAATACTGCGAATGCGCGTATCGGGGTACCACTGCTTTGATACCAAACTGTTAACCCCTCAGGATCCGGGTACCCGTTTACGACAAAATTCGCAATATTTCATTCACATTAATCGCAGAGTTGTAGAAAAGCAGGAAATTTTTTTTTCGTGCGACTATGACATTCATTCTCAACACATGACCACAAGTACAAGAGACAATATGACACCAAAATTCTTTTCATTAATATTCATATCAGTTTTCAACATGTACAATGATCTTCCATTTACAACATATATCCCAAAGTGTGATACAAAGGAGATAACATTTACATCATTTATCTGAACAAAAACTGAGGCAAAGTAATTCATACCGTCGGGTATAAACTCTATCTCTTGGAAGCATGTATATCTACTGAGCTGCAGGCTGTTTGCCTGCCACACACAAAATAGGAAAGAAGAGGCGTCAGCCATTGCTGGTACCTCCCTAAAATTTATAAAAATAACTTGACATTTAATATGTACAAAAGCAAGCAAGTAGAAAGGTGGTATAAGTAAAATCTATATCTACTTGCGTAAGTAAAAAGAGGTTTGTTTGTAATGCGTTTCTAATGATTTCCCCAGAACCCAACATTTCCCATATGTAACATATTTATATAGCAGTTGTGTAATCATGAGTGTATGAGTGTGAATGTATATATCAATTTCTTTAGAGATCATGTTGGTGAGTGAAAAATGGAAAAGTTGAGATTTGTAGAGATCTATTAATTTATTTAAATTCTTGGGTAGAGAGAATGGTCTTTTGATCATAACTTCTCAAATTCTCAACTTCAATATTTCAGATATAGCTCCAGATGTTGTAGATGTAGATATGGATGATCTAGATATAGAATCGTCAAGTCTGTTTGGCGAAGTAACTCAAGCGGTGAAGAAGCCTACAAATGGCTCTTCCGTCTCGCCCTCTAATTGGAAGCGCGGTCCAATAGAGGGATAGGTCTACTCCCCAACTACGCCACTGAGACGGGTGAGAGAGACTCCCTAGAAAAGTCGCTCTAGAAAACTGCCCGACTAGTACGGGCGGACGAGCTCGTACGTAAAACTGAAAACCAAGGATCCCCCGCCTGGGTATTGATGAATACCCATTCATCACTCTTTATTCTATTATTTTAGCTACAAAAACCTTTTCAAATACATGTAGATATGTGTAAATACAAATAATTACCAAAAGCATGCATTGTGTAAAAACCTATAATTAGCATGTTTTTGTGCACAAAATAAAAGAATAAAGAGCAAAAAGAAAAAGAGGGAAATATTTAGAATAAATATTGAGCAACCTAACCCAAGGGAGGGCTCAGCATGGGCCTGACCGCATAAAAGCCAAAGTAGAGGGAGATAGGAGCTCACATGTGTGTATACTTCTATAAATAAATAAAACTATATATTTTCCTCACCCAAAAATATGTTTGTACATATTGTATGTATATCTTATTAAAAAACAAAATAAAAAGATAAAAAAATCCAAAGTCAAAAATATTCTTTCATCATGTGTATAGACCACCACACCATTGTATTTATTTAACCTTGTAAATAAATTCAAGTATTTTCTAAACTTTTTGTAAATATTCTAGGTTACATTTTATAAATATATTACATAACAAGAAACAAAACAAAAATCAAATAAAAATTACAAAATGAAAAATACAAAAATACATTGTATAAATACCATGTATATGTATACATTCAACCATTTATTTCACCCTTGTTTATATGTGATAAAAATAAAATAAAAATATTCTTTAATTCCTCATTTTATCTTGTAAATAAATAAAATACAAAATAAGCATAAAAATACATAAAAATAACAAATAAAAAAATCAAAAATAAAAATCCATATAGTGTACATATACCTATATATAGAGCTAACCTATTTTTATTTCCAAAAATTAAATAAAAATCACCAAAAAATAGAAAAAAATAAAAGAAAAATATTTCATGTTTTGAGTTTTCCTTAATTCGACCTATTTCTACCCTAAAAAAAAATAAAACAAAAATCGGGCACACGTGGCCGCTCCTGGTTGGTCCACGGGGGAATGTTGACCCCGGTCAACTCCCCCGCGACCTCTTTCCTATTCTGGCCAACGCGTGCCGCGCCTTCTTCCCCGATTTTTCCCACGCGCTCCAGGCTGTCACCCACTCAACCCCCGCGCCCGGATTCTTCGCCGATCATCCCTCTCCCTCGCCGGATCCTCCGCCATCGAATCCACGCCTCCTACAGCTGTCACCACTCAACCCTAATCGCCCTGGTCACACTATATATCCATCACCTCCGCCGCCTCCGCGCCGCATCTTTGGACCCTCTCCTTCTTCCCCGTGACCTCCATCGGCAAGGCGAGAGTGACAGCAAGCTTTGGCCCTTGTTGCAGTGAGGTGAGGAGGCGATTCCTTTGATCCGGCGTACTTCACCGTCCTTGCTCCGCCGCCGGCGTTGAGCACCGAGCTTCAGGCCTTGACGCCCTTCGAAGCTACGACCCGGAGATAGCCACGCTCCAGCACAGTCTCCAGCATCCACCAGGTAGCCTTAGTTCTCTTTAATTTCTTCTAATTTTCGATTACCCCCAATTTCCATCTCCGACGTACATCTCCGATTCCGATCACTTCGCGTATCATCTCGACCTTCCGACCATCCCATCACCTTCGCCGTACCCTCGCGCATCTTCTTCACCCATTCGCACAACCCAGATCGCACAGGATCTGGGAGTCGAGCTCCACCGCCGTCGCCTCGCCGGAGCTCTTCCGCCCCACTGCACCGATCACCTTCACGCCACCTAACCGGGTCGAGGCACTTTGCCCTCGACCCGCGAAGCTTCTTGACTATTTTGCAGGTCCAAAGGGGGTGTCTGAGCCTCCTTCACAGTTCAGCCAGGAGCTTCGAGCCACTAGGCCTCGCCGGAGCCCCTCCAGGGCTCGGTTGGGCCCTTGGCCACCACCAGCAGCTGCGCAACTTCACGCCGGACCTTCTCCGACCTTCAGGCGCAGCTGAGGAGGACCGGAGTTCACGCAGGACGTCGGCGAAGTTCGCCGGCGTCGAGTTCTTCCTCCACCTTCTAGAGCCGTCCGATGAAGGCCTCGCTCCAGCTCTAATCCTGAGCGTCCATTCGTCGAGGAGCAGTGACCGTCGATCCATCTGAGGATCTCATCTGGGCCGTTTATCAGCGAGGTTAAGCCACCACGTCTCTCCACCGCCCGATCATCCACGTGGCTGCACCTCGACCATCCGATCTGAGCCTGGTCTCCTTCGAAGAACCACGTTGCATCTGCACCGATCGATCACCCACGTGGACGCACACCAGCCGTCGGATCAGGCCAGCGTTTCCAGAGTTAAAGGCGCGTTTATTCTCCGCCGTCAGATCTGCCACGCGTCAACATCCGGCCGTCGCTATTAATAAAGGGGTAAATATCATAGGCCCCCCCTCTGTTTGTTTCATTTCTTTTTAGTCCTGTAACTTTTAAATTCAAGTTGTTTATTTTCTGGGTTATTTGCATTCTGGACCTCGCGCTTCATTTTATTTGCACTTATACCCCTGCCAGTAGCGAACCACGTGCTTAGTCACGTGTTACTTTGGGTTATTTGCAATATGTGCCTTGTAGTTCTGGATGTTATTTATTGAATGAAAAGTTTTGTTTATTTGCATATATACCCCTGTGAGCATTGATATTGCACATGTGCGAATTATTTTTGGGTAAATTGCATATAAGCCCCTGGACTTTTGATACGAGTTATCAATAGGTCCTTGGAACTTATTTTTATTACCATTTGGTCCCTGTGTGCCCCAGACACGTGCTTGGCACGTGACTTCTTGGGTATTTTGCACCAGGACCCCAGAACTTTTGGGTATTTGCACTTAGGTCCCTGTGCACAGTGCCCCACCTTTCTTTTTGAATAAAATAGCAAACGACCTCCAAATCCAATGAAATTTTGACACATGGCTCCTGCCATGGTGTAGGAATTTCTATGATTTTTGGGGACATTTTTGATTTCATTTATTATTTTTAAAAATTCAAAAACCCCTATTTTCGCCACTGTTTGACTTTAAAAATACCAAAAAAATATAAAAACTCCACTAAAAATTCTAAAAAAATTAGATATTGTTGTTTACTGGTTGTTTGATTTTCTAGCCAATTTTGGCTACTTTTCATCACCTAAAAACCTTAAAAATTGAAAAACCCCTAAAAACCCATAAAAATTGTAATAAATAAATTAAAAATCCAAAAATAATAATTAGGGTGCCTAAATTTTCCTCATTCTTCGTAGATTACAGGAAAATTACCTCCAAGGTTGATTGAAACTCTTAAATATTTTATTTTTAAGTTTCTAACCTTGCTGGACAGTACCTTGGTGTTTTCGCATTGTTTGATTTTTAATTAATAATTTACCCATTAGAAAATTTCCAAAAATTCACCAAAAACAGTAAAAAACTTGAAAAACTTAAAAACCAATTTTCTTGAATTTTTGCATCATTTTTGTGTGTTGTATAAATTGTTGAAGTTGCCTTGTGTTTACATTCTTTTATTTTCTCATTGTTTAAAAATCTAAAAAAAAAAATTATAAAAACAAATGAAAAACCACAAAAATATGTCTCTCTGATTCTGACTACATCGTAGGCTTCTTAAGCCAATCTGTGCTCCTTGAGTTCGACCCTGGGAGCTATACCAGGTTAATCCTATAGCTAGATCGCTCTATTGTGTGTTTGCTTGTTTTTATCTTATTTGAGTGATTGATTTTTCTTGATTGACACGTGTCGAGTGACTGAGGTCACAACGACCTCATTTTATACCTTTACCTCAGTTGCTTGTGTGATTTTCGTGCGATCAGGTATCCTAAAAGACAGGGTCAGCGGAACTGGTCTAAAGTCTGGATTCCAACGAGGCGTAAAAACACTGCGAGCTCGCGTAAAAACCGTGTAAAAGATTGGGATCCTAGACCCGCGCATTAAGCGGCCGCTGCCCTAACTGGGCTTCCTATCTCCCGCCCAGTTGAGGGTCACCGTGCCCTCGCACGATCATGTGTAGAAGTCATCATGACCGGCATTATATTAGTTATCACTGAAGTTTCTTGGTTTACGAAATCACTGAAATTCCTGAACACTAATAATCTGAACTTGAAGTCAATCCCATGCACCATCTTCAATCTTTTCATTCCTAAAATATTGAGATTTGAAGTTGTTGATTGAATTTTTTAAAACAATTATAGATTCGGGAGCCCGCATATCTTGATATAGTAATAAACAAAAATTTAAGATCCTTATATCATAGAAATGAACTTTTTTATTATAAAAACATAACTCACATCATGAGCCATGCCAAGCTCGATCATTGATACTATCAATAAAATTTGTGCAATCACTCAACTCATTATCCTTGACAAGATCCAAAAGAAGGCGGTAATTTATACATTGTCAATAATCAGATTTAGACACACAACATGATTGTAGATCATAAATTTTCTACGGCATTCTTAAACCCATATAAAGTGAAGATCTGTTGTTCATAACACATTAAATCAATCCTTGACAATCATCCTGTATTATAGCAACCCAAAATGTTGCAGATACTTCATAACATTGAACCTATAATAGCCAGTAGTAGTCAAAGTTATAATTTCATAAGATAAGAAGGATCCGGTGTATGAGGAAAATGTAAGTCCAAAATTCGTGCTTGATTGTCATTGACTATGGTGTTCTCACAGAACAACTCTATATACTGATTAGTATTCCATCATTTTATTATCATAATTTATCAAACTAATAAATTATCATATTATTAGTGTTACTTAGCTTGAATTTATACTCTTTTAACCTTGTCTTCTGAAATTTTTCCTATTATCATCACTCATGAGGTATTGACTTAGAATAAAAATGAGAGATACTCTTATTTTATCAATCAATTGAAATTTAAAAGACTACATACACTTTTCTTGATGTTAAGGATTAAATTAAGCATACCTGTAGATATCAAACGTGCATGCAGAAGTATACCAAAATATTCCAACACAAAAATTTTGGTATTTGAATGTATCTAGATATAGCGAATGATAATAAAAAAATATTTACTTAGACAATCCAGATCCTGTTTTTTTTTAAACAGGTGTTCTTGTAAGTATGCTTGAATTTATAATATCTTTTCTTATTTATTTAAAAGCTCTATTCTCGTATATTAAATGGTTCAAAGAACTATAAGGTAAATAAACAAAGGATAAGGTAAATAAACAAAGGATTCGGAGAAGCACCTCTTTTTCTAATGTCACAGTGTAACCTAAGATTTATATGACATCCCCCAAATTGAGAAGAAAATTTTCCTAGAGAACTGGAATCAGGAAGGCATGAAAAACTCCATATTTGAAAATCATTCGGCTGAATTCTTAAAGACAGCAAGGAAAAGAGGAGGAAATTGTACCATGTATGGCAGCAAGAGTTTGGAAAGGGGATGTACCTTGGATTTCTAAATGAAGATGGAGACAATCGTCGTTGCCTCGCCAGAATACCGCCACTCACGCTGGAGCTTGTGAAAGAGGGAGGAACGGCTTGGAGAAAAGGGAAATAGAGATGTGAGTTGGGTTTTCCTTTGGAGAAGGAGAAGAGTTCGAGGAGAAAATGGGAACTTGGGGATATTAATAAGGAAAGGAGGTCCTTGGGGTGTTGCCATGTGGCTTTCCAAAATGCAAAGTATGAAAGTCATGCAATTAATTTTTTTTATATCAAAACTGAAGCCGTATAATGCTTGATCTGTGCTGTACAGAATTTAAATAAATAAATAAATATATATTTAAACTCTCTTTATTTGTCATATTTCAAATTGACCGTACCCGCGCATCGAACCTCGGATTTCGACTCGCGATATCTTGAATTGATCGTATCGGGACGACGGTCGATTTGAGTATAAAATTGATATACTTTCGTTCGAGTTTTGAATACCCGAAATTTTCGGATACGGTTTTTATTTAAGGTTAAATTTTTCGATTTAAAAATATCAAACGACCTCCGATTGACGAACGGTCGATTTCGTTGGTCTTGTATCGTCGAATCGGATCTCATGATGGTCTTGGTTCGTTTTGCGGTTTCCGAATTTGCGTCGCGGCTTTCGCGGCGCGCATTACGAAGGGACCGATTTTTGGTCGATTTCGTCCGAACGACTTTTGATTCATGATCAATTGGTCGTTTTAGGTTGTTTAGTATTGACCGACAACGTTTTTGAGTTCATTAGACCCAAAATCGGACGAGTTCGGGTTTACGCGAATTCCCGGATGTTACATCACCTTTATTTATTATTCATCTTGACATGATATTGTTAAATTGTATAGATCTTATTTAATGTTATAGCACGCAGTCTTTTGGTTGTGGCTTATACTCCCTATAATGATTGGTTTTAGAAATTGATTCCGCTGTTACATTCTGATTTTGAATTGTTGCGTTTTTTAAAGCCGGTGCATTAAAGCTGTGATATACACTTAATGATTATTGATCCTTTTTAATTTAATTCTACTCTATGATTTTTAAATTATTATACAAGAAGTAGGCAGATTAGCTTGATCTCATATAAGTATGCCAGTATTTGTTTTCATTATCTCTACATTATTGAGTAATGATGCATGCTGGGGGTTTTCCATTCCAACTATTTAATATGTTAAAGTGATTGCAAAATGGTCATTATTTTTTTTCTCACATATTTTTCTTCGTATTGTTGGGTAATGATGTGCGTTGGGTTTTGTCATATCAACTACTCAATCAAAATCTAGGGGGTATCTCAAATAGATTATGTTATGCATGCTGAGTTTTCTTCATATAGCTGCATAATTAATTAATTTGATCGTAAAATGAAGTCATTACTTTCTTGACTTTGAAGTTGATGTATTGCCGTGTAATTATGCATGCGGGATTTCTCGTTGCAGCTATTTAATCAGCATCTAAAGGGTAATTTGATAAAAAAATAACCCGAATTTGCCATTATGTGTCCTTTTATCTAATGCTTGCATAAAATCTTCGTTAAGGATATTTAAGTTTTACATATATACTGATATGATCGTAAGGTCACATAACCACATTTTTTATTATCAATCCTTTTTGTAATGTTTATTACAGAATTATATGTTTTGATGGCTAGTTTGACCCGATGATGAAAATCAAACAAACTTTAATTTATTGTAAAAAATTATCCATGTATAGAAAAAGGCAAGTGAATTTTACATCTCTATGTCTGAAATCTATGTATATTATGCTAGTGGAAACTATTTGTAGTTACAACAATTATATAAATGAAAAAGAATTAAAAATAAAAAATAAATATGTTTTAAATTTTTATGATCTCTGTATTTTTACATGTTAAAAGTAAATGATTGCACTAAATTTTAGGGATTTTTACCTGGCAGATCCTATAAACTTTTTAAATTACCTCTACGACCTTTTGCACAACGTAATTACCCCCATCGACCTTGTAAATTACCCCAAGAACCCCCACGGGCTTCAAACAGATTAACCGGAGGGTTTATGAGGTAAGAGTTGGCAAGTTTACGGGATCGAGAGAGGAATTAGGTTGTTTCAAAGGTCGTAGAGGTAATTGGCAAAGTCTATAGGGTCTGTCAGGTAAAAATCCCTAAATTTTAAGTGACCTAACAAAACTCATATATTCTTATCCCATATTTTTGGTGTATTATTTGTAACATTTATTTACTAATAATTATAATTTTTATAGTACCTTCTTATTGGTCGAGGCAAAATTTACACATTAGAACTTTGAATTTGTATTGTAGTATTTGTAACTTTGTTACGATTTTTGTCATTATAACAATTGCATGTTTATGCATAGATCAAAAGAGATATTCTTCTTTATTTTATAGTTTTTAAGGTTATGATGATTAAACTAGACTTCTAAGAAATTAGTAGCACGAGTATCATGAAAAAATAATGCTTTTGAGCCTCCTTATTTTATACTTAATATATATCACTTTTATATTCCATGGCGTTACATTGGCATTTGTAATCCTGAAGTAATTACTAACTCTTTCTTTAACTGTACAAGGTTTTATTTATCTGTAAATTTTTCTTTTCTCATTCTTTATGCCAAAAATTTCTAACTCATATAATAATATCCTTTGTAATTGACAATAGTAAATTCAAAATTATATCTAATAACAAGTACATATATACATATTTAAATTTATACCAAATAATAAGTACATATATAGATCATGCATTTCATTATAATTATATGTAAACTTTATATTTCACAAGTCTAATTGGTTTCTTTAAAATGAAAGGTGACAACTATCATAATAGAATTACAAGAACTTATCTATCAGCCAGATAATTAAATAATGTTAAACCTAATCAATTAATTCAATTCAAACTATATTAAAACTACGGTCTTCAAAATCGTCGTGAAGCGCGGGTACAAACACTAGTTACATTAATTAAAAAGGCACCCGTTTCTTCTTAATCACGTGACTAGAATCTCATTTTTTTACCATCAAATTTTCTGCCGCCATCTAGTTATTGATCACATCCTCAGTTTTTGTCATTTTTTAAAAAAAACTTAACCTTTTTTAAAAACAATTGACGTTGAGTTTTTTTTACCTTATCCATTTTTGCTTGTGGATTAATAAAGGGGGTTACGTTTTTCTTTATTTTTTTTGTTTGTTGTTTTTTTTATACTCTTCCTTAAATTAGTGTAATACGATTTAAGTTTTTTTTAAAGGACAAACTTCGGCTAAATTAATTAATTAAATTGATATAGCTTATTAATAAAAGTTTATTAAGTGTTATGTTTTTTTAATTAAGTCTGTGGCTGCATATTTTTTTGGGTTGTGTGATTTATTGAATATTTTTTTTAAAAAAATGAGTTTTATTTTGTTAATCAAGTTTATATTCTTGGTCATGTTTTTGTTATTTTATAGTTCTAACACCATCAAGTTTTATATTTTTTCTTTGCTTACTCTTATAAATTAGACCATCTCATATAGTCCTGCATTTATTTTATTAGATCCAAAATCAAATAACAAGCAAGACTATTGCCACTGAGTTGGGGAAAATCGAATACCTTAACGGTACTAATTATGAATTGTGGAGTAGAAAGATCTACTATGGCATGTTGCACGATAGTATACACTCCATCATAGACAAACCCGGGCCAACCTTTTTTGAAAATCCAACTATGGATGAAATTAGGTCCCGCAAACAGTGGGAGAAAACAGATAATAGGGCTAGGACCTTCATAGTGACCCACATTGATTTGAACCTGATTCAGGTCTTTGAGACTTGTGAATCATCTTACGAGCTATGGATCGCGGTTAAGGACAAATATCACTCCAAATCGGAATTGAGCGTCCAGCTTCTTCTACACAAGAACAACTCGTGGAGCATGAAAAAATCTGAAAGCACCCGCGAGCACGTGAACAAGATGATCGTGATGGTCAAGGATCTTGCAGCTGCTGTTTGCGTAATTCCGGAAAGGATGCAGATTGCAACCATCTTAGGAAGTCTCCCACCGCCATTCGACATGGTTGCCACATCTTTGCGGATGAATAATAATATTAAGTCTGTGATGGACCTACCTGCACCGCTGGCAATTGAGCAGGACCTCTCTAAGCAAAGATTGAAAGCTGAGATCTTTGAGGTCGAGGAAGAAGAAGAAGCAAATACCGTACACATAAAGAAAAGGTTGGGCCCCTCCAAAGCGAATTTCAAGGGAAAGAGTGAGAAATATCCACGTGGCTCTTGCTACGGTTGCGGCAAATATGATCATTTCAAGGCCAATTGCCCCAACAAGAAGAAGGCAGGAAATTCTAAGATGCATAAAAACAAAAGTAAGAAAAAAATAGAATCCGCGGCAGTCGTTGAATGCAACTCCGTTATCACGGACAATGCGGATGGTGGATTGACTCTGGAGCAACCAGATACATCGCGAAGACAAAAGAGGGCCTGGTGGACTTTAAGGAATTGAGCAAAGGAGAACAGAGGATCTTCACAACACCTACTTGGATGTGGAAGGTGTTGGGACATACAGACTTGACCGGGGGATAGCATTATGGTATTGAATGATGTACTATATGCCCCAGGGATTCGTAGGACCTGATCTCTGTCCTGGTGCTGCTCAAGAAGGATTTCGAAGTCCGCTTTTATAATAAACATGTATCTATAGGCAAGAATAAGAAGGTCTATGTGATGGGAAAGTTTGTGCCCGAGCATGACATGTTTTGTCTTCCTGTAATAAACTCTAGTGAATCAATGAATGTCTCTTCTGAGTATTCTTTGTGTTGTTTGTCTGACTATGACTTATGGCACATGAGATTGGTGATGAATTCACATTTCATCATCTTTATTCTATCATTTTGGCCTCAAAAACCCTGGCAAGGTATTGGGATACCTCAGGGCAGCCCCATTTCCCCTCTTCTCATGAACATTTATTTGGATTCTTTTGACAAGAAAATGGAAGATATGCATGTAAATACCCTTAATTAGAGCATCTTAGCAATCATGCATGTGCATGTAAATAGTGTATAAAATACCGTAATTAAAGCCAAAATTATAGAATAAATAAAAGAAAAGAAAAAGAATAAAATATTGTAAATATTTTATGACCCGAAACCCCGAGACCTAGGCATCTTGATGAATAGGCTGACAAGGAATAAAGTAGGGGGAGATAAGGGTCAAAATACAGTATAAATACCTATTCATTTCATTCATTATTTATTCATTTTGGGATCTATTTTTGGTTTCACTTTTTATACATCAAATGAAGAAACTTTGTACATTAAAATTGTAGATAATTAAATAAACAAAAATACAAAATTAATTTCACTGAAAATAATGTACAGATAAAAAGTTATGGTCTGAATAAAAATCCAGAATCCCAACTTCCCAGACCCGTATCTCACAAATGAAAACTCCAAATGAAGCAAACTCACATTTAATTGTATATAGTTAAAAATGAGTTATTTAATGGTGGTGGTTTCGCATTTGGCGGAGCTACGGGTTGAAAGTTGAGTTTTGGACCCTCATTGTATACTTGTACAGATTAAAATATTCAATTTATTATTTGTTCATTATTTTTCTATTTTTCTATTTTTATAATTTTGTAAATATTATTTATAGTATATGTGTATATTAAAATTAGAATAAAAACATAAAAGAAATACAAAATAAAATACATGTACATATATAATACATAGGTATAAGAACTATCTTACACATACCTATATATTTATTACTTTTATTTTATTAATATACAAAACACATCAGAAAATAAAACAAAAATATATTTATGTGTATAAAAGTATTTTATAATTTTATAAAATAATAAATAAAAATTATAAAATTAAAATACACAAAATAAAAATAAAAGAATAAAATATATAGGTATATGTACCTACAAAGGGCATAAAAGTAAACTTGTAATTAAATACCCCATAAAAATAAATAAAAAATAACTAAAAAATTCTTTAGAAAATAAGAAACATTTTTTATTTTATACCCTAAAAATAATAAATTCATTTACTATTTTATTTTGAATTTCCAAACAATTTTTGACCTGCCTTTTTTTTATTGGTCCACGTGGACCAATCAGGCGCGACCGCTTGTTGACCTCGGTCAACTCCCTGACCGAGTCCTGCAAGCTTCTGACGCCCGTGATTTTTGCCCCATTTTCAAGAAATTTTGGCACCCGATTCTTCCATTTTTTGGCCTTGCCTCCTTCTTGGGAATTCATCCATGATCATCACGCTCCCACGCCGTGCCTTCAGATCACGCAAAATCTCCATAATGCGCGTGTGGACCTCGCTTGAAGGAGACGTCACCCTCTTGTACATAATGGACCTTCCACCTTCGAGCTTCGGTTCGAACCCTTCTTGGCCATTAATCCTCCTACCTGTTGCGCTCTTCACGCTGCTGGAGGTGACAACTCCTCAGCCGTACCCTCAGGAGAGTCGAGGAAGCCTCGAATCGGCTCCACCACCTCCGCCGACCTCCGGCGTTGAGGTTCACCACCTCAGGTCTTCCACCTTCGAGGTTTGCCCTTTTCCTTCTTCTTTTCCCTTCATTACACTTCCAGTAGTTTTAGAATAAAAAGCCCTCAAAAATATCCAAGTTTCATCTATCGATTCGACCCCCATCGCTCATCGCCGGAGCGCACCTCCGGCTGACGTCCCCTCGCCTTCCACCGACCATCTCCGACTTCCACTACGCCTTCGCGGGGTCCAGGAAGTTTGCCCTAGACCCTCTCACCCATTATTGTAGGTCAACGCACAGTCAAAGCCCCTGGGGCTCATTTTCGAGCATCGCCGGAGATTCCTGGAGCTCGGAGCTCCACCGCCATCGTTGCCACCGCCACAGTGCTTCTCCGACGAAGCTGAGCACCCCAGCATCTTCCTCGACCTCCCAGGAGCTCGTAGCTCAATTTTGGAGCCCATTCCACCGCAGGAGACGCGAGATCGAGCTCGGGGAAGATCGCCTCGCCGGCGTTCTTCCCTGTTCCTCCACCTCGCTCCTCCACCATTCGATCAAGCAGCTGCCCCAGTTCTGATCTCCGCCGTTGGATCGCGTCACGCCTCTATCGTCCGATCTTCATTTGAGGATCTAATCTTCACCGTCCATCGCCAAACCGTCATCGCGCGTTGTGTGCGCGCAACGTGGACAAGTGAACGGTCCCCCACCGTTCGATCGTGCACGAGGATATTAGGCGTGCGTATTTTGTACCTACACCCTCGCCATTTTTGTATTTTCATTTCAGTCCATAAACTTTCAGTCGTAGTTTAAATATTTCTGTAATATTTACATCCAGACCCCCGTAGTTTTCATATTTGCACTTAGGTCCTATCCACGTCACCTCACGTGCCCGTGCGCGTGGGGGGCTGGGTATTTTGCAAGGACCCCCTGAGGTTTATTTATTTCGTTTCATTCCTAGAATTTGGATATTAAGTGTAAACTTTTTGGGATATTTGCATTCAAGCCCCCAGGTTTTTGGATATTACATTTATACCCCTCCCAAGCACGTGCTAGTCACGCGCCCTGGTGGGCAATTTGTAGGGGACTCCTGACGGGTTTTGTTATTTGTAAATGGTCCATTAAATTGCTTATTTAAGTATAAATTTTGTTGGAAAATTGCAACTGTGCCCTTGGATGTTTTGATATTTGCACTTATATCCCTCCTAGGCCATATATTTTGTGTGCTTGCTCTATTTATTTCACACATCATATCAACTCCAAAAATTACCAAAAAATCACATAAGCTCTTGTTAACTTGCACTCTCACGCCATATTTTTATTTTTCATTTTTGTTGCATTTTCATATGTATTAAAAATAAAAAACATGCCATTTCAATACTGTCTATATTAGAAAATATTAAAACACTCTAAAAATCTCCAAAAATATTACCTACTGTCTATTTTATGATATTCTAGTCTCAGTCAAAAATCACTAAAAAATTCAAAGCCAAAAATTTAAAAATTAGAAAATACCCAAAAACTTCCAAAAAATCTAAAAATTACAGAAAACTCTAAAAAAATTCAAACTCAGGTCCTGTAGGTTCCCCATTTTATTCTCTTTATTTTAAAATTAATTTGGGAAAAATTTTGGTACTGCTTGATATTTTTCCTTCCCATTTTAGTTTCGGTCAGTAATTTATTCACTGTTTTCTTGTATTTTCACTTTTAAAAATACCAAAATATTCTAAAAAATCCCCAAAAATCACAAAAATAGTAAAAAATTATAAAAAGACCAAAAAAAGATTTTATTTCATAATTTTTACTATTTTCCTTATTTTTATAAATACCCTAGCACCTCCTTTCTTATATAGTTTATATATTCCAATGTTGAAAAAGAAAATAAAAATATATAAAATATAAAAAGAAAATTAAAAATCAGAAAATTAAAAATCAAAATACAAAATTAAAAATTTAAAAATTTAAAAATTAAAAACACATAAAAATTGCATCTTTGTAGACATGTATTCACATTCACATTTTGTGCATCATTGCCTTGTTCTACCTTGTTTGCTCCCTGTGTTCGAACTCTCTACATACTTACACCTATACATCTGTCTGTAGAGTTAAAAATAAATTTTAACTTCATATTTTCTTGTCATTTCTTGATATTTATATTGTGGGTTAGTTGTTGATTTTGGTTGAAATTTATTGAGGGTCGCCACAACGACGGTTGTCTCCGCTTTGCATGAGACACTATTCAGACCCCATGAATTTTGGCCAAATCAAATGGCGCCGTTGTCGGGGAGTAACAACGTAGTTTAGTGTTTTGTTGATTGTGAATATTTGCCTACCTTTTTACATATTTATTTGATTATATTGTTTGATTGGACTAATCACCTTTTGGTTGGATTTTGTGCGAGGTACCGCCGAGCGAGGGAAGCGCTCTATCCTAGGTGCTTGTGCACCCACGTGAAGGCTTGCGTAGCACCAAAAAGATTTGGAGGCTTGAGAAGATCATCATTTTTGTAGAATGTTTGTAGTATAAAAAATTTCTGTAATTTAAAGTGAGAGAGAGACTTTATTTGTAATAACTTGGACTCTCGAGGACACTAGGGCCTAACTTCCAAGTGTTTGTTCACTTGGAGGGCTCACCGCGGTTTTGTGTTTCTCGCGA